>BPUM01001240.1:50000-52500 GCA_020521455.1 Prunus kanzakura | reverse complement strand
GCCGCGCCTTGCATTGCCTTGCCTTGCCATGCCGTGGCCTTGGCATGGCCCCATTCAAGGCATTTCGAGAAAGTGAGGCTATTGGAAGCTTGGCATGCTTTGGCATGTCGGCAGCCTGCGCGCAGCATGCACGCAGCATGCACGCAGCCTGCGCGCAGCATGCTGAAAATAGTCGACCGAAGTTTTCAAACCTTGTCAAACCCATTTTTGTTGAAATTTCCCGCACAATAAGCTCCCTATAATTAAGTCTATGATTTTTAGGGCCTTCTCCAACTTACAAAATGATTTTTAGGACCTTGCCTTGCCTTCACATGCCGTGCCCATTCAAGGCATTCCGAGAAAGTGAGGTTATTGGAGGCTTCGGATGGTGTGGCTTGCCTTGCCTTGCATTGGCATGCCATGCCCAAGTTGTGGCCTAGACCAAGCCATTCCTTGGCATGCGTTGCCTTGCCTTGGCATTGCTCATCATTCAAGGCATTCCGAGAAAGTGAGGCCATGGGAGGATAAGGATGGCTTGCCTTGCCTTGCCTTGGCATGCCGTCACCATGATGTGGCCTAGACCAAGCCATTCAAGCCATGCGTTGCCTTCGCCTTGGCATGCCGTGGCCTTGCCTTTGCTCCCATTCAACGCATTCCGACCTAGTGACGCTTCCGGAAGCCTACCGTGGCGTAAAAATGTCGACGGAAATTTTTGAAACTTGTCCTGCCATGGGCTTCGCGCAGCATGCCGGCAGCCTTTGCGCAGCATGCCGACAGCCTTTGCGCAGCATGCCGACAGCCTTGCCTCGCGTGCGCGCTGCTGAAAATGTCGACAGAGATTTTTCGGAACTTGTCCAGCCATGGGCTGCGCGCAGCATGCCGGCAGCCTGTGCGCATCGTGCGCGCAGCATGCAGGCAGGGTGTGCGCGGAATGCTGGCAGCGTGTGCGCAGCTTGCGCGCAGCGCGCTGATTCTGTCGACAGTGAGGCTAGCGAGACATGTCCTGCCTTGGCGTGTGCGCAGCATGCAGGCAGGGTGCGCGAAGTGTGCGCGCAGCTTGCGCGCAGTGTGTGCGCAGCTTGCGCGCAGCGTGCTGATTCTGTCGACAGCGAGGCTAGCGAGACATGTCCTGCCATGGCGTGCGCGCAGTCCTGCGCGCAGCTGCGCGCAGCATGCCGGCAGCCTGGGCTTTCGTTTTTTCAAATGTCGACAGATTTTTTCAAACCTTGTCAAACCCAATTTTTATTGAAATTTCCTCGCACAATAAGCTCCCCATAAGTAGTCTATGATTTTTAGGACCTTCTCCAACTTACAGAACTAAAAAATTCCTCCCAGATTTTTTTTAATGATTTTTTCAATTTTACGACTTCTAAAAATAATAAAAAATACTTCCCGACTTCAAAAATTTATGAAACTTTTTCCCATCATAGATTGCATTTTTCTTAGTATCCCTGCAAAAAATCACGTCCAAATACCTTGTATTGAATTATTTAGAGCCCATTATGACTCCTCGCGCATAGGTGATGTCTCTTCCTGTCAAAGGGCTAAATGCATAAAATGCTATATAGGGGGGTGTGTGTTGCCTGCATATGCATGGCAGCCCATGCCTTCCTAACTGCAGCCCCCTTCCCCCACGCCACACCCATGTCATGTTGCCTCGATATGTTGCCTCGGTATTATGGGTTTGGTGTCGGGGTCGGGGGGCTGCCGCCCATGGCGGAGGTGGCCGGAATCCGGCCGCCACCCACGCCGCCGCCATGGGTGATGTCAAGAAAAAAAAAAAAAAAGGCGTGGAAAGTTGCGAAATGGGGTTGTCTAGGCTTTTTTTTGGCATGGGAGAGCACGGAGTGCTAGGAACTCCTTCTCAAATGCGCGGGCATGTCGACCACAACCTCATTTCGCAACAACAACCACCGGTGTGGGGTGGCGGTGGGTGGATAGTCGCGGATTGGGGTTGCCAAGCCAATGTTTTCAAAAAATTTCTTCAAAATTAAAAACAAATGTTTTGTTGCCTTCGGATTTGTGGGCGAGCGGCGAGTCGGAGCGGAGCCGGTAAAGTTTAACCTCGGTGTGCACGGTTGTTTTTAGAAACTCAATCCAATACCGAGCACGTTGAAAGTGACGCTCTTATGAGTTGCAAACCCACAAGATTTAAAGAACCTTTTCAAAACAATTTCAAACCAACATTCATTAAAAACAGAAATTTTCATCAAAATGAAAAACAAATGTTTCGTTGCCTTCGGACTAGTGGGCGAGCGGCGAGTCGGAGTGGAGCCGGTAAAGTTTAACCTCGGTGTGCACGGTTGTTTTTAGAAACTCAATCCAATACCGAGCACGTTGAAAGTGACGCTCTTATGAGTTGCAAACCCACTAGATTTAAAGAACCTTTTCAAAACAATTTCAAACCAACAAGATTTAAAAACTGAAATTTTCATCAAAATGAAAAACAAATGTTTTGTTGCCTTCGGACTTGTGGGCGAGCGGCGAGTCGGAGTGGAGCCGGTAAAGTTTAACCTCGGTG
>BPUM01001240.1:17500-20000 GCA_020521455.1 Prunus kanzakura | reverse complement strand
AGTGCTCAATCTGTCGGCAGAATTTTTGGAAACCTTGGCTTGTCCGTGCCTTGGCAAGCCTTGCCTTTCCTTGGCACTGTCGTGCCTTGGCCTTTGCACGCCTTGTGTTGCCTTGCCATGCCGCGCCTTGCCTTGCCTTGCCTTGGCATGCCGTGGCCTTGGCATTGCCCCATTCAAGGCATTTTCGAGAAGTGAGGCTATTGGAAGCTTGGCCTGCCTTGGCATGTCGGCAGCCTGCGCGCATCATGCACGAAGCCTGCGCGCAGCATGTCGGCAGCTGTGCGCGCAGTGCTCAATCTGTCGGCAGAATTTTTCGAAACCTTGTCATGCCTTGGCATGTCGGCAGCCTGCGCGCAGCATGCCCCTGCCACAGCTAAAATGTCGACCGAAGTTTTTCAAACCTTGTCAAACCCCATTTTTGTTCAAATTTCCCCGCACAATAAGCTCCCTATAATTAAGTCTATGATTTTTAGGGCCTTCTCCAACTTACAAAATGATTTTTAGGACCTTGCCTTGCCTTCACATGCCGTGCCCATTCAAGGCATTCCGAGAAAGTGAGGTTATTGGAGGCTTCGGATGGCGTGGCTTGCCTTGCCTTGCATTGGCATGCCATGCCCAAGTTGTGGCCTAGACCAAGCCATTCCTGGCATGCGTTGCCTTGCCTTGGCATTGCTCATCATTCAAGGCATTCCGAGAAATTGAGGCCATGGGAGGCTAAGGATGGCTTGCCTTGCCTTGCCTTGGCATGCCGTCACCATGATGTGGCCTAGACCAAGCCATTCAAGCCATGCGTTGCCTTCGCCTTGGCATGCCGTCGGCCTTGCCTTTGCTCCCATTCAACGCATTCCGACCTAGTGACGCTTCCGGAAGCCTACCCGTGGCGTAAAAATGTCGACGGAAATTTTTGATACTTGTCCTGCCATGGGCTTCGCGCAGCATGCCGGCAGCCTTTGCGCAGCATGCCGACAGCCTGGGCACAGCATGTCGACAGCCTTGCCCTCGCGTGCCGCGCTGCTGAAAATGTCGACAGAATTTTTCGGAACTTGTCCAGCATGGGCTGCGCGCAGCATGCCGGCAGCCTGTCGGCATCGTGCGCGCAGCATGCAGGCAGGGGTGTGCGGCGGAATGCTGGCAGCGTGCTGCGCAGCTTGCGCGCAGCGCGCTGGATTCTGTCGACAGTGAGGCTAGCGAGACATGTCCTGCCTTGGCGTGTGCGCAGCATGCAGGCAGGGTGCGCGAAGTGTGCGCGCAGCTTGCGCGCAGTGTGTGCGCAGCTTGCGCGCAGCGTGCTGGATTCTGTCGACAGCGAGGCTAGCGAGACATGTCCTGCCATGGCGTGCGCGCAGTCTGCGCGCAGCCTGCGCGCAGCATGCCGGCAGCCTGGCTTTCGTTTTTTTCAAATGTCGACAGATTTTTCAAACCTTGTCAAACCCAATTTTTATTGAAATTTCCTCGCCACAATAAGCTCCCCATAAGTAGTCTATGATTTTTAGGACCTTCTCCAACTTACAGAACTAAAAAATTCCTCCCAGATTTTTTTTAATGAATTTTTTCAATTTTACGACTTCTAAAAATAATAAAAAAATACTTCCCGACCTTCAAAAATTTATGAAACTTTTTCCCATCATAGATTGCATTTTTCTTAGTATCCCTGCAAAAAATCACGTCCAAATACCTTATTGAATTATTTAGAGCCCATTATGACTCCTCGCGCATAGGTGATGTCTCTTCCTGTCAAAGGGCTAAATGCATAAAATGCTATATAGGGGGGTGTGTGTTGCCTGCATATGCATGGCAGCCCATGCCCTTCCTAACTGCAGCCCCTTCCCCCACGCCACACCCATGTCATGTTGCCTCGATATGTTGCCTCGGTATTATGGGTTTGGTGTCGGGGTCGGGGGGCTGCCGCCCATGGCGGTAGGTGGCCGGAATCCGGCCGCCGCCACCACGCCGCCGCCATGGGTGATGTCAAGAAAAAAAAAAAAAAGGCGTGGAAGTTGCGAAATGGGGTTGTCTAGGCTTTTTTTTGGCATGGGAGAGCACGGAGTGCTAGGAACTCCTTCTCAAATGCGCGGGCATGTCGACCACAACCTCATTTCGCAACGACAACCACCCGTGTGGGTGGCGGTGGGTGGATAGTCGCGGATTGGGGTTGCCAAGCCAATGTTTTCAAAAAATTTCATCAAAATTAAAAACAAATGTTTTGTTGCCTTCGGAGTAGTGGGGGAGCGGCGAGTCGGAGTGGAGCCGGTAAAGTTTAACCTCGGTGTGCACGGTTGTTTTTAGAAACTCAATCCAATACCGAGCACGTTGAAAGTGACGCTCTTATGAGTTGCAAACCCACTACGATTTAAAGAACCTTTTCAAAACAATCTCAAACCACAAGATTCATTAAAAACTGAAATTTTCATCAAAATGAAAAACAAATGTTTTCGTTGCCTTCGGACTAGTGGGCGAGCGGCGAGTCGGAGTGGAGCCGGTAAAGTTTAACCTCGGTGTG
>BPUM01001239.1:0-46720 GCA_020521455.1 Prunus kanzakura | reverse complement strand
GGGATTAGTTGAATCTATTGAAAAGATGTTCTAGTTTTTAAAATTCGCTATGGATTGCAACTTTAAAGTGGAAGTTTTGACTTGTTTAAGTGTTAGTTAGGTGTCTAGTTTGTTAAGTTTTTATTTTTGTTTGAGTCTTGTTTTGCTTGAGGACAAGCAAAAGCTAAGTTTGGGGGTATTTTGATGGGCATATTTTATATTATATATTTAACCCTATTCTTAGTATATTTTGGTTAATATTTTGGAAGAATTTTGATACTTTGAATTATATTTCCAATATAGGGCTTTCGACTTCCTCCGGAGCAAAACATAATCAAATGAACGAATTTTGGAGTAATTCCAGTTGGAGGACGTTCGTGAGTCACTTAGATTGATTGTATCAAAATTTCAGACTTTTCTACCGAGCGGTTATTTTCTGGCAATAAAATAAAGGAGCAATGCGCGGTGCTGGAACAGTGACGTGTCGGGCCTTTATTACGTTTTTGGAGCCCAAGATGACCTCGGATGGGTTCGTGGCCTTCTGGAGAAGTGTTAAGAACGTTTTTATCTTTAAAACAAGCTATCTTGGGCCGGATTTGGAGGAGTTTTGAGCCCAAAACGTGGCTGGGCAGATTATTGGCAGATTCTCCTAGTCCAATTTGGACTTTATTTCCTAGTATTATTTTATTTTATCCTAGTTTCCTTATGAAGATTGGGGAACTAGGTTTTAGGAGGTATTTAAGTTATGTTTCACATAATTTTAGGATCTCTCTTTTGGCTTTTGGAACGCGACTTTTGCTAGGGTTTTTGAAGAACTTCTACTTCAAGGTGTTTTTATTCTTATTCATGGGAATGATATTTTCTTGGGTTTTAGTTATGATTATGCGTAACTAATTCTTTTTGCTAGGGTGAAGCCTTGAACCTTAGCATGAATATGTGATTTTTATTTAATTGCTTATGATTGATTGCATGCATACTTTGAATTGTTAATCACTGTTTTAAACTATCTAATTGTCTTAATGCTTGATCACCATTAGGATCTTTAGAAAAGTAATTGGATGCAATTTTGGTCGGAAGGTTCCCTGGAATTGACGCTGGCGTCTTGTGGTTAATAATTGTAATTTCACTTAAGATGAACACCACGTCTTAAGGGTTGCATGGTTTTTCAAAAGGTTTTCACAAAACTTAATGAGTCTTTCATGTTCATATTTGATCCGAACGTCCGGACGGGTTGCATGTTAGATATATGTTTTATGTTGGAGGTTCCAAGTAGAATATAAATTAGGAAAACCTAACCTTCAAAGTGGCATGTGCAAATCATAAGTAATTGGTAAAAATTCATAGGATTGCTAGGTGACGGTGAAACCCTAGTGCTTTTATAAATTGGTTTTTAAAACTTGCTTTTCTTCAATTTCCCAACTTTCCGATTTCTTTTATTGTTAATTTAATCTTTTCAAATTCATAAATCTCAGATCTTTGATAAAATCTATTTCAATCATTAACTAAGAGTTAGTTTAATTACAAATTAGTCAAACAATCTTTGGGGACAACGACCTTGCATGAGCATCTATACTACAATATCCTTGTATTCTTGCAAGTATTTTAAGTGATTTTAACCCTGTTTGCGCAGGTACTAAAAATCCTATCAACAAGAAAGCCCAACAAGCTCAAAATAAAAAGGAGAACATACTGACAAAGGAAGCCCAAGCTCCCAAAAAACTTGCGACGAGAGCCCATGGGCCAAATTGGCTATAGCATCCACAATGAAGTTTGCCTCCCTAAACATATGTTGGAAGCAAATAAAAGTTGCAGAAGAGCTAAGGTGTTAGTTAGCTTGAATAATTTGTTAGATACTCCAAGGGGAAGTAACTTTTCTAAGGACACTGTCAATAACAAGCTTAGAGTCACCTTCTACCATAATTTGACCCCAACCTCTATCAAAAGTAGCAGCAGACCATCCTGAAGAGCGACACTTTCAACCACATTTATGGAATTTTCACCAATGTTATTGGCATCAGCTAGTAACACATGACCATCACTATTCCTAATGACAAAACCAGTGGTGGCTAGAGAATTAATGACAGACCTGTTTAAGTTAATTTTAATCGAATTTGTAAGAGGGGGTGCCATTTTATCAGTTATGATGCCAATAATCCATGCCAACAGTAGCTGCAACATGAAAACAACTAGCAAGGTGCGGCTGAGAATCTCATAACAGTAGATTATTTTTAGCTTCCCAGATCTGCCAGCAAATGAAAATAGCTTTGGACAAGTGATCTAGACTTGGAGGTTGAGTAGTGCAAGCCAAAGAGGATAACCAACTAATGAAATCACCAACTTGCTATGTTGTGCTAATCCTTCAATCAAATCTTTCTTCCAAAATCCTATCTCTAAAACTCTTCATTTTCTCTAAATTTATTTCTACCTCACATTTGAAGGAGTTTGCTACAATCGACCCAATTGTTTTTTGCCATGATTGTTCAATTGACATATTTGTCTGCTATTATGCCTGAAAATAATGTTTTTCCTACATCTGTCAAATTTTATGCATTCACTTAAAAGATGTTGACCGTGACCCTTACCAAAACAGAAATTCATAATCAATGCATGCGTCCAACTTGTAAAATCAAGCATATACTTGTCCTTATCATTTTCGTGATTACACCACAAAAATCTCATGCATATGTCGCAAAAATGAAATTCAAACTCACACAATCTTCATTGGCACGTGCATCCGTGCGCACGTCACGTGAAATCCTGGTATGGTTATAACTTATAAACAACGGCCTGTTAATGAAACACTGGTGATTACCAGGGAGGCAATTACTCGTAAATGAAACCCTAGCAAAACCCTAACCATAAAATTGCCATTGACGACCACCATGAGCAAAGAAGCCATGAAGGTGGACCAACCCCAGCCACCGAGGACCGAAGCCCTCCAAACCCTAACCAAAGGTCCTCTCTCCTCGTCGATATCCAAGCTCTCAGGCTCATCGCGTGGCATACCTTCCAACCAAGACTTCTATTTCTACCGCAACTTCGACGAATTCAAGGCCCCGATCGAACAAATCACAGAACAGTCGCAGTCAATGCTCGGCTCCGTTGGCTCTTCGGCGCCTATTTGGGGCAAAAAGATGGTTTTTCCCCCAAGACTTGGACGACGCGTACGATTGGCTGGTTAACGTCAACGACGAGGTGCTCGAAAGGTTTGACTCGTCGGTGGACGAGTTCAAGAGGATCAGGAAAGAGGCAGAGGAGCCCAAGCGGCCGATGATTGCGGATTTTGACTCGGAAAAATGGGTTTCAATTGGTCTGTGGGAAGAAGAAGAAGGGGCCCAGTGGCTTGGCGAGTGCTAATGGTGATTCGACTCAGGTCTCGAGCGTGAAGGTGGCTACCAAGGACAAGAAGACTGTGGGGACGAAGCCCAAGGTACCGTTTCATATACCGACAATTCGGAGGCCTCAGGAGGAGTTCAACATTTTGGTTAATAATTCAAACCAGCCGTTTGAGCATGTTTGGTTGCAGAGAAGTGAGGACGACCAGCGTTTTCTTCATCCCCTTGTAAGTCATTAATTGATGTTTTTAGTCTGTTCGAACATTATGATGTTTTCTGTGCCCATGGAGCCAGTGGTGTAGGAATTCTTTATGATTCTTTACTGCAATTAAATTCTTAGAATTTGAAAAAAAAAAACATGATTTGTGTTGGTAGATGTGCCATTACTCAATATGGTTTTGAAAATGGTTACATTTTTAGAATACATGTCAAATCATTTTGGGGCTATGCTGTCAAAAAAATGGGTCTTTAGAGAAAGATGTATTTTTGACAATGTGGGAAGCTATACACTAATGGGGTGCCCTGCACCAAGTTTATCATGTTATGTTCCCTTCCCTTAATGTTTAAACTCATGAGGGAGGATGGATGGAGTGTTGGGAACTATTTGCAGGCTTTACCAATATAAATTTGAGTTACAAATATTTCCAACATTTCTCTATCCTAAGGGGTTTTCCAAAGGCATGGCTGGTCTAAAAACGATAACTGAGTGAAAATTTGGAATTTATCACTTTCCATCTATAAAGTATCCTTTATTTATTATTTACATGGTACTGCTTGAGGAAAGACCTCTGGGCCTGCCATTTATTTCATTTTCTAGAGTGTGTTCTCCATCTTCTTCAATCTGACACACCATTACAAGCATCTTTTAAATCAAGACAAAAAACTTTTATGTGTCCATAGAGGAGTGTATAAACGCATTTATTCAACCAAATAGTATTCCTTCTATAATTACTCAAGACCACCAGTTGTAGACCCATGACTTAGCTAAGAAAGCTCGTGTACCTTGTTTTTGTTACAAACACAAATGTACATTAGCTAACAGACGGCGAAACAAATCTGGCCTGAATAAAAACACCTGGAAAGCCAATAGCTGTCTATACGGAAAGGAGTATACAATGATAATTTTTGAAGCTCTTAGTTTGTTATTGAGTTAGGTTTTGTTATTGCAAAATGGCAAAAGAAGCATTGAGTTGCACACTAGATGCTAGTTTGTCCGTTCTTTTTGTTAACTTTTATTCTAGTTTTACTACATGGATATCTTCTTCTGACCATGGATTTGTTGAGCATTATTAAATTTATCCGTTCTTATTGACATAGTTGTATGGAATAGTGTGTTTCAAGGTTTTTGTGATTTGATGTATTAATTTGAACTACTTTTTTGGTTGCCTGAAGTAATAGATTTTATATTTTATATATGCTCATTGGATAATGAAACTTTATCTTTACCTTGCATAATTAGGTTTGCTTGCTAAAATTAAAATACCTGTTTTCCCTTTTATCTTCTAATTTTTGTTTTCTTGAATGAATAAAGGAGAAGCTTTCCGTTCTGGATTTTGTTGACACTGACGTTGGGGATGTTGAGCCTGTAAAACCACCCTCATTAGAGTCTACGCCATTCAAGCTTGTGGAGGAGGTCAAAGATCTGAAAGAGCTGGCAGCTAAGCTGCGTAGTGTTAATGAATTTGCGGTAAAATTGGACTGCAATGATTTAATTTTTATTGTCAGTCGATCTGAATTTCATGGTTATTTACACTATATTAATTTTATCATCATTGCTAGATTGTATATCAAAGTCATTAATGTTTGGGGAAGTTTGTTGCACTTGCAGTCACCGTGATAATTATGGGCTTTTTATGGTTAGGAAGTATGATTATATTCTAGGCACTAGCATACAAATTATACTTGCAACAGCAATACAATCTCAAAATCTGGGGGTGTGATGTGACAAAGTTGAAAAATGAAGGTCCATTTTGAGAATCACCCCAAACCTCGATGGTGTAAAATGTAGTTAGCCCTTTTTTGTGTCCACATGCAATTTGGAAAGTTGTAAAGACCGCAGATCTAAATGTAATAACTATTTGTTTCTATCCTTTCAACTTTTGTATATTTATTTTATATGTATTGCTAGGGACTTTTCTTTCATAAAAGTTTGCTCTTTAATAACATAAGATATATATGCACATATATATTCTTTGGCTGTTCTTTAAGTTTTGCATGAAGTTACTTTCATTTAGCCTTTTCCCTTCGATCTCTGTAATTTTGCTTCTAAGGTGTGTGAGAAACCTGAGTTTTCACAATGTATTCACTGGTACCTGCCATGAAATTGCTTAAGTTGGCATCTCAATATTGTGGTTACTTCATTTACTTTAGACATTTCAATGTGGCATTCATTTCCATGCATTTTAAACCTCTATCCTTTGCTGTGTAGGTTGATTTGGAACACAATCAATATCGATCCTTTCAAGGATTGACTTGCTTGATGCAAATTTCTACTAGAACTGAAGATTTTATAGTAGATACTTTGAAGCTTAGAATTCATGTTGGTCCATATCTTAGGGAAGTTTTCAAGGACCCTGCCAAGAGAAAGGTTTGTATCTTGCTCATAGGCATTTCTAAGTTTGTAACATATCAGCTAATTTTTTTCCTGATAAAATTTATAATTCATTAGGTGATGCATGGAGCAGATCGAGATATCATGTGGCTCCAACGTGATTTTGGCATTTATATCTGCAATTTGTTTGATACTGGCCAGGTGATTTACTTTGAAACCACTGAACAAATGGATTCACTTATCATGTAAAGGAATACTTAATTCTGTTTCCTTAATTTGGAAAAAGTATCATAGCTGTACTATTTGTTTCTATAATTTTAGCCCTTTTTCTCAAAATATATTTTAATCTTCATAATGTGCTGCTAACCAAGGACAATGGGGTTGTCTTAATCTTCAGGCCTCAAGGGTATTGAAAATGGAGAGAAATAGTTTGGAATATCTTTTACATCAGTTATGTGGTGTTACCGCTAACAAAGAGTAAGTGTTTTATTTTTACTTTAATTTCTTCAATCTTCTAAGTGTTCTAAATACTTGTTATTATTTATATTTTCATTAAATTTGCGTGTTGCTGCTTTGACTGTCACCTATTTCTCCAGCTCATATTTTTCAAGCTTGACTAGTGAACTCTTTGCAGATACCAGAATGCAGATTGGAGATTACGCCCACTTCCTGAAGAGATGGTCAGGTAAAAATGTGGATTATGGCATATGTTTACTGGGTAATATAGCTAGTATTAGTTTAGTCGATTATATATTTCAAGTCCGTAAGTCATTGCTCTCCCAATTTTGTTCAATGCAACTTTAACTTTCTGCCTTTATATATGAGAGTGATTTGAAACTGAAAAATCCAAAATCTAGTTAGTTGGTTTCTTCCTAATATCATTTTAATATACTTTGCTTGGTGTTTGATTTTAAAATGGTTGTCCCAGTTACGACTGATTGATTGTTAAGGATGATATGGCTTGTGGATAGCAGTTAGTTTTATGATTAAGATTGCCTCCAAATTGAAAAAATTGGATTGGACAACGTATTACGCGAAGTCTGCACGCATGGACATTCCAACCAATAAAAACCCTAATGAACCTAAAAAAAGAATAAAGGCCCAGCAGAAATGACTTGTTTTTTTGAGACCCCGTTATAAGATCTATCCATATAGGTTAAGGTCCTCAACTCATACTATAACAAGACCCCACTTTAGAAATTTTAAATTTCTTTTATTCTTATGTATTTATTTTTGCCTTTTTGGTGGTTCATATTCTAGTTGTTTAAGTTGTTGCATTCTTGTGACCGTTGTTTTTAGATTACTTTGAGGTGATGAAGTTTAAGCTCCCCAATTCCCTAAAGCATTTTTGTTATCTTGACAGATATGCCAGAGAAGATACACACTATCTGTTGTACATGTATGATTTGATGAGAACAATGTTATGTTTGATGCCAAAGGAATCAGAAAACTTGGACACTCCTTTAGTAGAGGTATGGTACATATGAGGATCCCATGCTTCTCTCTACTCTCCTGGAATTATATGTTTTTAATCTTTTGTGTTATGCACATTCTTAATGCTTTTATGTACCGTAAACTTTTGTAGCTAACTGCTAATTTTGATTTATGGCTTATGGATGAGTATACTTTTAATTTCCATTAGAGTGCTCATTGTTCCTGCAAGACTGTGGCTTGTTCCCAAGTCATTGTTTTGCTTTTATATGAGTGCAATTTCATTATTTAATTTGCATACTTTTGGTGGTTAATGCAATGTTCCTTGTTGTTTCATTTCTAGCATTGAAGTTGACCATATGGGATGTTGAAATTCTATTTTTATTCCTTTTTCTGAATGCTTGTGGGATCTGGTCAAATTTGATTTAATTAGTCTTTGCGTAGAAGTTTAGGAGCTCTGTGAAAATGCTCATGAAATGCATCAGCGATGTCTCACCAAAGATTAACAAGTAATCAAGAAAGCCACCCAGTTAATTAATTGTTCATTCCAATCTATTTGTTGAGGAGATGATTTATGGCATCATATAATTTTTGGTAATTTGTGGTCGTGTGAAGGTTGAAATATTCTGCTAGATGTTGTCTTTGGTTGTCTTAGCACTCTATTATCTTGCATTGTAGTTACGAACGATCTAAAGACTAAGGGAAAGATAGCAGAGGGTTATTTTTGAAGCGTCTTTTGGGTCCATTTAGTGCAGCCATTAATTTTTTTTTTATTGTTTTCATCAAGTGTTATTAGTTTGGAATAATTTTTCTGCAGGTGTGGCTATTATTATTATTTTTCTCTGTAGCTGATTTGATGTTAGGCCTTAGCCAATTGGCTTGTGGTTCTGATGATGGAATGGCATATTTGTTTCTTTTTAAAAGGAAATTTGTTTGATCTTTTAAGATTAAAAATATGGCATTCTTAGTGCTTTTTCTAGTCCCGTGAGCGAAAAAAAGTATGTTAAAATTGAGTTGTTTATAACATATGCAGATGGATGATTGTTCGAGTTGGTGTTTTTATTATTTGTTTAGGTAACCCTTCTAGTATGATCTGAGCTGAGTATTCTTTCATATGAAGTAAATATGTATTCATGGTAAATTAGTTGATACAGCTTAGAAAATGGTTCTTTAAATTACATTCTCTTATATATACATTGTTTTCCATTTATTAATTTTATTGAAGACCCTTTAAAAAAAATTTCCTGACAGGTTTACAAGCGGAGTTATGATATATGCATGCATCTGTATGAGAAAGAGCTTTTGACAGAAAATTCCTATCTCCATATATATGGGTATGTTTCTCTATATCAGGTTAAAAAGCTAGCATACTGTGTACCTTATTTATTTTCTTTGTTTCTCTTTTCTTTTCTTCTCTATTTTTTTTTTGGGTTTTGTCTTGGATGGTAGATCACCTGTGAATTCCCTTCTTTCCGTTCATTTTCTTCTGGGATGGTAGATCACCTCTGAATTCCAGAGAGTTTACGTCTTTTCCAGTTGCCACTATCCCCAGGATCCCATTATCAAAAGTTCAAAACTGGGGTAAACCAATAAAGCCCATGTCGCTGTCTCTTCCTCATCCCCGTTACAATTTTTTAATCCAAACAGATCAAAAATACCTAAACTAGAAACAGAAATCTTGTTGCTTAACATCCAACATCAAGTTGTGTGGTACCACCTTCAAAAATTAAACCTTTACCAACCCAGTCAACAAAACTATATCTGTAAAACGCCAAAACAATGTAATATGTTATGTGCGTCCTCTTCATGTCCACAACTCGGACCTAAACTCCCATACAGTGAAAACTTTTTCAATCAAATTAATTGATTACCATTAAGTGGTTGACGTTTTTGCAAGAAAATTGAACCTTTAGACCAGATTGAAACTGAAAACCTACTAGAGATTAATATGTGAGTAGATGATTATTGGTTCTGTCAGGGAGGGAAGTTGCAGTTCTAACTCCATCAGGAGTGCCCTATGGGTCTTGAGCCTTCAAGTAAAATTGGTGACATGACCTTTATCCAACTACGTGTGGTAATTGAGGGAGTATAATATATGAAAATGACAGGAGTCTGGTTCCTTTATATTAGGGAGCTTATTTGAGGGACACCTTTGTAGGGCCCACTTCGCGTTGTACTTCAATGATCCGAACCGTCTAGTTTTTAGGTCTTCTCTCAAAGATCATCGCTGCAAAACTTACTCAATACCATTTAACCACTCAATTACTTGGTTGTAATTTTAATTTTTTCTTGAAACACCGCATTCTTCTATTTTTTGGTCACAACTAAGATGTTTTCTTGGTTTCCAGTTTGTCTAATTTTTTTTTTCAAGGATGATCTTTAAATGAAGATTTGATGTTGGATCATTGAAGTATAAACCCGTAGGGGACCTCACAAGGTTATTTAATGCCCTTGGTTAACCAAAATGTTCGACAGAAGAATTTAATTTGAAAAGGCTAAAATAATAAAAAAGGGAAAAAAAATGTCACATGGGGGAGGATGCCAACTGGCTAGTATATATTATAACATATTATAATGACTAAGATATATTCTTTTCTGTTTTGATCCAGGTTGCTAGGTGCTGGTTTCAATGCTCAGCAGCTTGCAATTGTTTCCGTAAGTTGCCTTCTTATTTTCTTCTTTGTATCATTCAAATTTTAACGTTGGTTGGTTCACTTAAACTGTAAAACACTGAAGATATCCCCTCTGCTATTCCAATACGATTTTCATTGTGTGGTACCCCTGATCCATTTATCGTTAATGATTTTTCGTGTAGGAAGACTAGTTTAAATGTTAAAATGATTGCATGAAGGAAAATAGTTAAATGCTTTGTCACATTCATAAGGATATAATCTGTTGTTTCCTTATTGAGTAATGTAACATCATCTATATTTTACGAGAGGCACTTATATTCTTAAGTAATGTGTAAATGTGTAATATTAATGGTTGTATGCTACTTATTCTAGATGTACTTTAAAAATGATTTTTCAGGGTCTTTGTGAGTGGCGGGATGTTGTTGCTCGTGCAGAGGATGAAAGTACTGGCTATATATTACCAAACAAAAGTCTTCTTGAAATTGGTAATGGGAAACTTGTACAAAATTGCATCTCAATATTTCTCTCTCTTTTCTCAACATGTTTAAACAGTAGACATTCAACTTATTTATGTATTTATTTATTGGTAATAGCTAAACAGATGCCTGCCACAACTAGCAAGTTAAAGCGATTGGTGAAATCAAAGCACCCGTACATTGAGCGCAATCTTTCTTCTGTTGTTAGCATCATTGGGCATTCTATGCAAAATGCTGCTTTTTTTGAGCCTGCAGTCGAACATCTGAAATTGGGACGTGCGGGTATGGTAAGGCCTTGTGTTTAGTAGTCTGATGATCATGGTGACTGGGCATTGTTGTTTGCTTTTCTCTATTAGGCTTGCATTCATTGGTGACCTTTATATTGTTGGATCATAGGACAAGCCATCCCTCCTATGGGGTGGGATGGATAAAAAATTATGCCTATTGCAGATATTGGATTGCATTGACCATGTTATCATGATGACTGCGTTTTTTAGGAAATATTGGTGGGTGAGGAAGAAAAGTTTGTAAGGAATTCAGCTGCAAAGTTCATAACTGAAGCACTGTAAAGTCATTAAATATACTTTACCAAATGATTAGCTATAAATTATGCTTTGTTAAATACTTCATGCCAAATTCCTTGTGCTGAACTGTTGAATCTGATTAGAACTGTGGAATTAAACTGTCATTTTGATAAATTTTATTAAAAAAAATTTCCATTGTCAGTTATAATATGCTTTGGTTTTTTTCAATTTACCTTTGATGTCATGGGGTTACCAATTTGTGGCATTCCATGAAAAGAAATGAATGTTTACAAAGATATACTAGCTCTATGGGTCCTGTGCAATTCAGGTTGCTTAGTGCTGCGAAATACATATTCCTCCTCTCGTCTGATATGCGGTCTACTTTGGTTGAGAATATCTATTTGTTTTTATTGTTGCTCTTTGGTTTTACCAGAGCACTCAATTTGTGAATCCCTTAGGCCAACCATTATATGAACAGGTGAAAATATATATTTTTTTACCATCCACATTATGTTTCAACCAAGAAAAAAACATCCATAATATGCATTTTTGTTTGTCTTGAAGTCTGCTATCCTTATCTTTCCTACTTGAGTACTATCAAGAAGAGTTTTTTTATTGGTGCTTATATTTTAAATTATTTTAAGGCCTCGTTTGGGATTGCTTCTCTAGGAAGCAGTCCTGCTCATAAGCGCTTCTAGTCAAACTACTTTTATTATAAAGATGTTGAAATCTTCATAAGAAATCCAAGTGCTTACTGAAGAAGCACATAGCAAGTGCTTCTCCAGAAAGCGCTTCTATGAGCCAGAAGTGCTTCCAAACTTTTCTGTCAAATGCTGTCAAAAGCGCGTTTGTTTGTCCATAAAGCACTTTTAGCCCTTCTAGAAACACTCCCAAACAGACCCTTAATTAAATTGAAATCCATATTTTATTGGGACTTGGAGTATGATAGAGAATGTTCTTCAGATGTTTGGTATCACTATAATTTCAACTATAATTTCAGTTCTTTTGGTAACAGTAGGCCTGTTTGCAGGCAACTGAAGAGAATATATTGGCGAATGAAGGATCTGAAGCTGTCTTACCTGATGAGTCCGGCAGCAATTCAATTAACGGTGATATATCTGCAGCTTCACCTGCTTCTCCGCCACATAAAATGGAGGATACTGAACTTGGATGTGGTGCCTCGGAACTTGTAAGAGGTGGACAAGAAAGCTCTCTTGAGCATCCTGGTGAAAATGGGAAAGGAAAGATTGAATGCAGTAGCAACACTTCTGTGCTTCCTAGACAGAATATTGTTCCGTGGCAAAGCAGAGAAACAAGCAGCAATGCCTGTTTATTAGATTCAACAAAGGTTTTAAAACCATTGGCTTTCTTTGAAATTTTGAATTGTTTGTTTCTTGCTCATAAAGCTTTGGTCTTAAAATGATTGTCTATTTCTGTTGTAGGTTACCGGAGTAAGCGTTCAGGTGCAAAAGAAGCCTAGCTGTGCCTTTAGTTCCCTGTTGGGGAGTGGAGTTCCAAAAAGAAAGTTTGATGCTGATAGAAAGGTTAGTAAGAATGTTGTAATCAATTTTTCCTGAAATGGCATAGACCATCTTTGTCGATTCTTTTATTGTTTGCAGTGGCAGCTAGACTTGAACCTTGCACATTGCAACTCTCAAGTCAAATTGAAAGATTGCATCTTGAAATGCTTTCTTATATAGCTTAGTAATTCCAACTGGAAATGCTTTATTATATAGCTTAGTTCTCCTACTTTGGACAAGACACTTAATTGACCCCCCCTCTATTTTTTTTTAAACTTAAAACTGTAATTGAATAATATATTATTGGTGAAATTTTGTATTTTCATGTAATCTTCTTTAGTAACCTGTACTTTGCTAACTCTTTTGCTACATGATTTTCTTTATAGAACAAGGAAGACAAGTTGGAGCAAATTAGGTCGTCAATGAACTTTCCTTTCCACTCATTTACGGGAAGCAGTGAGCAATCAAAGCCAATCATCGAAGCACCAGCTACAAGTTCCGAAATTCCCCATTCTGAAGGGCCTCTCACTGTATCACCTGACAGGTCTAATTTAGATGATATCATAACACTGGAAAATGATTCAGATGTGGGTGAACCAATAAATGGTTGCTCAGAAACGAGAAAGGAGAATGATTCAGTGGCATCTGCTTTGGGGAGGGATGGAGAAGATGAACCTATGTCTCTCTCTGATTTGTCCTCAAGCTTTCAAAAATGTTTTCAGTCACGTAAGCAAAACAGGAAACCCAGAGAAGTGGAGAAATCCCAAGAATCCGGTGGTTTGCAGGTGAAGCCTTTTGACTATGAAGCAGCAAAGAGAGGGATCATTTTTGGAGCTAAGCCAGTTAAAGATGCCGGAGCTGGGGAAGGTGTAAGGAGCCTGAATTCAGGTGGGAAGAAAAAATCTTTAGGCGGTATAGTCTCAAATGATGATGGGTCAAAAGAACTAGCACAAGGTAGACGACGACAAGCTTTTCCAGCAAGTGGAAATAGAAGTGCAACATTTCGTTAAGTTTCAGGCATAGATTTGTTCTGTATTACACAAGTGACAGAATGTTTTAAGTTGTCAAAAGAAATGGAATGAAATTGAAAGAAGAGAGAAAATTATGAGTGTCTTTAAAGAGCTTCAATTTTCAGAGTGGTGAGAACGGGTTAATAGGAGGTTATTAGGTAAAGCTGCCTAAAATTGACCGTAAAATATTCAACTCTCCAAATTATGAAACTAATATTTTTAGGTTTCATCTAATTCCAATCTGCGTAAAACACGGGTTTAATTAAGTTATGCCTCACTGTAATTCTAGCCCATAAGAATGATTAGAGGGTAACTTAGTTCACTATAATTCTAGAACCCCAAAAGAGGCAAAAGTTACATCTGAACCTTCCTCTTTCTCCATTAACATACCAAAATGAGCTCCAATATCAGACTCGGGGGCATCTATGGAGTGCAATCTTGAACTGTCTAAGCTTTTTGAAGGGGAAAAAACATATACAAGAAACGAGTTTAAGGAATCTTATGAAAAATCCTTTAGATCATTTCTGGAAGTCTTGCATGTTTTAGATAACAGTGATGATGAACAAATAAATGACAAATGCAGATGTTACACGCATTCTCCAAAAGTGCACAGTAGAGTGAAGGAATATGGCAAATATGCATTCAGATGTTTAAAATATTACAATACTTAAATATATAGAGGCCAGAAAATTCCATGTTAAGCCACAATGTGGAACTAGAAAACCTATGATGCATGCAAGGTTAAAAAAATGATAGTCAAAATCTACGGAATATTGGTGGAAATATCTATATAAATCATGAGAATCATGGAAATTTTGAAGTAAAACTTTCAGGAAACGTGAAACTATTCAATAATGCACCTATTAAATATGGTATGTAGTATATTTAATAGGTGCATTATTGATTGAAGAGATATCAAACTCATTGAGGCTGCTGGAGGAGGTGAGATTATTTCCATACAAAGAAGATGCAAGAAGATGGTCCTTAGAGCCTTCAGGGCAATTTTCTTGTAAAACCTACTTAAATCGATTGAGAAACATACCAGGTAGTCCACCTTTTCGTCTGATTTGGAAATCCAAGGTTCCTCCCAAGGTTAAGGTTTTGGCTTCGTTGGTGGTACAAGGGATATTAGCTTTTGGTAGGAATAGGAAGTCCAAAACAAGTGACAGAGACAGAGACAAAAAGAGAAATCCGCTTTAAATTCCGACAAAATTCACCATACTCTATTACTTTATGTATGTCTTTCAAAGTCCATGACATTTTGAATACATCACGTCCTTAAAAATTTGGCTTGAATACGCCCAAATTTGTATGGACTTTATCAAATTCCATGACCCTCCGTTTGGATGAAGGAATTGAAAATTACATAGAATGCTAAAATGACAGAATTTAGATTTCCATCATTTCCATCTATTAGAGTTACACCCTATTTGGATTCTAAATTGAAGAGATTGAAGAAGTTTTATAGTATTGTTGTTGACATGTTAAACCAAAGTGGTTTTGCTTGGAATGATGAAAATAAGGTTTCGCACACCCATTATCAAGGTGTCATTGGGTTTTGTACCCGAGACAACTTGACTGCAACTCAAGACCCTTTTCAATTGGGCTAGACCCTGTTAGCATGCCTAGGATGGTTTGACAGGACCCGATCTAAATTTCACTTTGGAATCCGAGCCGAACCTCGTTTGTGTCCGACACCTGGCAAGTGCCGGGCACAAATGACCTAATTGCCCTTTTAGTCAAATTTCAAATAAAACTGGGGTTTGACTTCTGCCGAAAATTCAACAGAGTTTCCCCTGCAATTAGACCAACCCCAAAACTACACCTGTCAAACAAGCATAAAAATATATACACCAACTGTCAGCATGCAAATAATTACATTCCAACAGTTAAACATGCGTTCTAGAGCAATACTAGAGCGTCTATACAGAGTAGATTACAAGAATAAAATAAATATAAAAGACCCTACGTGGTCAAGGGAGGTGGCAGAAGGTGAACTCGGCTCGGGGGTGGCGCAATAACGCACAACTACTGCCTGGGGGCGCAAAACATTAAAAATGTGAGCGGACTAAAAACAAAGTTTAGAAAATAGCATATGAACATACTAACCCCTCTGTAAAAACCGTTACAAAACTAAATCCTTGTCTTATATATATACACGTACAGAAATCAATGCAATCGTGTATATATATATATAAACAATCACACACTTGGTCAAACATTAATTATTTGAGAGCATTGAAATCAACTTGAGCTACCACCTAGGTGTACCCATTTATAATTCCGTCAATTCTATATAATCCGTCAATTCCTTGTAATCCATCAATTCCATCCTCATGCCACCGGAGTGACATGTCCTAGCAGACCTCGGGAAACACAAAGTCACCCGAGCCGTAAACTTGGCAGGATTCAGGGAACACTTGGTCGGCCTGATCCGTAATCCTCGCAAGACCCGGGGAACACTTGGCCCACCTGATCCGCCTTCCTCACACCACATGGTTTAGGCGTCCCCGAAACTCGTGGGGCGGTGTCTAGCATGCTGACCTACCCAAAGGCAATTGGATGTCCGTCGACATCAATGTAACCGAAGGCAACATAATTTTATTCCAAAGGCAACCTTATTTCCGAGGCAACATTTATTATACCGAAGGCAACCTTAATTAATCTTGGGTACCCATGGTGGTTTCTAAAAATATATATAAAATTCTAGAAAGATTAAATGAATATAAGAATTCATGTTTAACTAAAACTCTGCCACCATTTAACCTGATATTTAAATAGAATTTCCTTTTTCCTATATCCTTTAAGGATATCCCACTCGGCAGCAAATGAATTAAAATATTTAAAAGCGCATATTAAAACTATGCAGCTCTAATATTTGAATAAAACTTATTCAGGATCAAATAATGAAAATCAATTTTATAAATCATTTATAAAACAAAAGGGTCCACACACAGATGCTCTGAGCTAGCTGGACCCTTTGAAGGTCCCTCCTGCAGGTCAACTGGTGCCCGGGTGCCTTACTAGCTTGATTTGGTGGCCGGATGACGGCGTCGTTGAAGTTTCAAAGAAGAACTGGTGGTTTTTCGTGGTTTTCCGGATTACGGCGTACTCGCTTTGATTTCTAAATAGTTAAGTTGTTTAAAAATAATTGAAGCCCCTCCTTCCTAGCCTTGCCCCAACCCAGCTTCCCCACTCCCTCCACTGTCACCCAAACCCACCCAATTTTACACATAGCCAAGTCCAAATTCTTGGGGCCGCCGCTTAGAAAGTTAGATTTGGACTGGATATGGTGGTTGGTTGGGTGAGCTGAATAATTTTGGGTGGCTATGAATTTGTCTGCAATTTGCTTCTCCACTCGAAGTTCACAATGCCTAGTCTTCAATGCACTAGCACGACCATTGGCCTTAGGCACTGGTCTCTTGGCTTGAGATTCCAAATCTTTTGAACAGTCTCTTAATCCTACAGCTCTGCTAAAGCAGCAACAACAAAGCTCTCTTTTTCATTCTCAGGCTTAGGCTCCACCACATCAACCTTTTCTTTGCTCTGATTCTGATTCTGGATGCAAATCTTCAATTTCTTTGCTCTGGATGTTAGGGTTTTTAACATGTTGGTTCCCCATTATTTGTGGGGTTATACCGTCTTAATTGCTACCTATTTGGTTAATCATGTTCTTAATTATTGGATTCCTCTCAAGGTGTGTGGGCAAGAAGAATATCTCCTAAGTCAATTAATTGAGCCCATTTATTTGGCAAATTAATTGATACTAAAAATAGGGATATTATCTTTATTTAAAAAGATAATATTGTTGTAAATGCATGAGTTGGTGGATGACCACCATACCTCTTAGCATTCACCCTTTCTAATTCTATGTAACCTATACACTAAATACCATAGTTATGGACTTGTAACTTATGAGTTGTTAATGTCTTCTTACCATTGTAAGCCTATAAATAAGAGGTCTTATCAAGATGAGAAATACAAGTTGATTGAACAATTTCTATTGTCTTCCTCTACTTTCCAATTCTCTCTACAATTTTCCCTTAGTTTTATAACACGTTATCAGCACGACATTGCTCTTGGTATGTTTTCTACGACATTGCTCTTGGTATGTTTTCTTTCTCTGAATTTTCTTTCTTTTTATATGAGCTAGAGTCATCACATGGTATAGAGTTTATTTGTATTCACCATCAGACTTCATCATGCTCGTTTAAAAAAAAAAAAAAAAAATCCTTATTCTTATTACACATGAATATAATGCCATGTTTTTTTTATTTGTTTGTTTATTTGATCTTAAGTATGATCTTAATTATTATAATGAGTTTGTATTATACAAAAGATCAGGGCCCGAAGTTCCTCGATCCTCATCATATAACTTGATTAGGACATAGAGCCCTTTTGATTGAATCAAAACTTGAAGTTCTTTGATTCCAAATAATTGAGGTTGTGAAGTTCCGTGAATTTAAAGAGCACATAAGGACATGAAACTCCTAAATTTAAGACCCGAAGATCTTGATCCTCAATATATTTAATGAAGGACTTGAAAATCCTAAATTCTATACATGTAAAGGAATGAGCCAGAAGCTACAATTTCTATACATCTAAAAAGGCAAGAAAATCCTTTTATATATGTGTATGTACATATATAATTTTATGGTTCACAAAGTGAAAAGGTGATTAAATGTTAATGTGAACCATGTTGATCAATACCAAATATTAGTTGGTTATCTCATTGTTATGGTTTATAAATTTGAAGACACTCATAAGTTGTGCAATCTCGTTTGAGCTGTAAATCCCACTGTACAGTAATGTGTTCAATTTATCGTGAACAACTTTAGCACCATGTACCTGAATGAAAAATGGATTTTGTTAATTTAGATATTGGAACTTGAAGTCTATATCATAATAATTTAAACCTGGAGTTTAAATATTGAATAAATGTGATAATTATAGAACCAAAAGTTCTAAGTGATATGAGAAATTATTGGTGCATACTATATTATATAGTCAATTAAGGTTTACATATTCATAAATTCATTTTCAATTAATTGGGACCAGAAGATCTCCCATATCAATACTTGTAAAATAACTATTTGTGGACCTGAAGTTCCTTATTTTTCTCAAAATGCATAAAAGACCAGAAGTTCTTCAATCATTTTTATTGAAACCAGAAGTTTCAACTATTTATTTTACGGCAATGTAAGGACCAGTTCTTAAAAGGCAATCCTTATAATATAAATATTTGTGGACTTGCAGTTCCCTAATTCTTAAAAGACAAATGAAGACCTGAAGCTCTTTGATTTTTTTTTCATTGAAACCAGTAGTTTCAAATTTTATTGCAATATTATAATTTTTGTTGTATTTTATTTTTACTTAGTTCTTTTCTTTAGTTTCATTTTTATTTATGCAAGGACCCGAAGTCCCTATATTATATAATTAAATAAAGACTCGAAGTTTCTTAGTTCTCAATTCATATAATATCTATACAAGGAATTGGAGTTATGCAATTCTTAGAAACCAGAACAAAACTTGGGGTTCTTTGATTTTCGTTAATTGGAACCAGAAGTTCCGATAGTTTATTTTATTACAGTATCTTTATTATTATTTTATTGTTATATTCAGGTCTTTGTTTTCATTCCAATAATTTATAATTAAGGACCTAAAGTTCTTAATATGACCCGAAGTTCAATGTCAAATCCAAACTATAAGTTTCGGCCGCATGTGCATTAAATTAAAAAAGGGAAATTCTAGAACTTGAAGTTCTAATTGTGTCAACCTCCAAATTGATATATCAACAAGTGCATATGTATTATGATTTTGGGCTGAAAAATATACATCATGTTAAGAACTTGAAGTTTCAACATTGTTTGAAGTTCAAAACTAAATATTCTTTTTAAATTTGATATATGTACTCGAACCTACAGTTCCAGATATATGTTAATATATATCCAAAGTTCATCATTTTTATTGAGATTAATATTAATATGAACCTGTAGTTCATATCCTGTCAAGAACCTGCAGTTCTGGTATAACATATATAAGATGTTAATTGAACCTGAAGTTTAGAATCAAACGTTGTTTCTTTTATCCTTATCATGTTTTCCACAATGGAATCAAAATATTGTAACCAAATTCTAATTGGAACTTTCAAGTTCCTTGGTTCTTAATTTTAATTATTTTTATATATAATTTGAACCTGTAGTTCAAAGCACAAAATGAAAAGATAAGACCATTCCGGAAGAATGGCATGCAAGAAATCGTTCCATAAGAACGACATGTTTTATGTACAAAAAGAGTGTTCCAGAAGAACGACTTGCATTATGTACAAAATATCATTCTAGAAGAATGACTTGGATTATATACAAAATACCATTCTAGAGGAAAGGCTTGAATCATCCTGATATGTATCTATTTCTAAATGATTAAATACAATGCAAATTGTGAAGATTGCAAGTTGAATACATTGATAATTCACTGAATAGATTAATGTCCCAGAAGGACAACCCATTAACATGTCAATATTAATATTATGCACGCCGAATGCATTAAGGTTCTTGAAGGACAATACTTATGACATGAATTAAGGTCCCCGAAGGACGATACTTATGAAATTCTTGGTATTATTTTGATGAGACCAAAATTCCCGTCGTTAGGGGGAGAATTGGTTGTTCCTGAAAGAACAAGAGAACGACTTGAATGATTATGGAATACATTTATTATTGTCTCATCAAACAAATTAGTATAAAAGATAAATGTCAGAAGCATATTCAAACACAAAAAGGATTGTAAGTCAAATGACCATAAGCAAATACAGACACAAAGTTAGTGACTACTAATAACCAATTTGTTGCATGCCTGAAGCATGACAAATTTATAGATTGCAAAAATTGAACTCCCCATAAAAGCTGTTGGATGCCTAAAGCATGACAGATCTATAGGTTCCAAAGACTTAATTCCTTAGAAGAGGAGATTAATTGCAAAGTTTAAGCCCTACTCAAAATAACACTCTAGAAGAGGTTATGATCCACATTCTATAAATTATACGTCTTAAAAGAGATATTTGTCCATGAAGCGACAATGAAAGCCTCTGAAGTGGCACTGGTACCAGAAATAATGAAAGCAATGAGATGCTTATAAATTATGCATGCGCATACACATGAGAATTGTGGGATTATGAATTGATGATATATTGGTTTATAGTACGTACTAAAGTTATCAAGGGCTATACATGATGATATTGCACCACTTGTTATAATTGTCGACAAATGTAAATAAAGATTGGCCAACTGGAAGAGGCAGTCCAGTAAAGTTGAATATTTCTGGAAAAAAGTGCAATGATTGAACCTATAGTTAAAACACCAAAAGGATATTAAAATGTATATGTTCCAAATTGGTGTTTGAGATGAAGTGAAATAAATCACTTGATGATATGGCACAACGTTTCCCAGTAAAGATATGGGATTATGATGGTAAACATATGCAGTTATGTTATGAATATTTATGGAAAATTCATGTGTATAAAAATTCCTGAAGGATTCAGAATGCCTGAAGCAAATGATTTAAAATATGATGGCTTGTAATGATCCTTGTGTGGATTAAAGTATTGTGGAAGAATATGGTATAATCGTCTTAATGAATATCTATTACAAAAGGGATATATAAATAATTTGAAAATGAGTTTACCATCATTGCAGTATATATATGAAGAATTTTGTTAGAACTCTTGAAGAGTTTACAAAGGATTCCCCTTATTTAATAAAGGAATTTGAGATGAAAAATCTAAAAAGATTATGAAGTTAAGCATATCGCCAGAAGCGATCTTTTGAAGAATACATATGAATAAATTCTGAGAGATGTAAAATGTCATACATTATATAAATTATTGAAGGAAAATTTCTAAAGAAGTTAAGGAGCCCGAAGCTCAATGTATGTATTCAAATATCATGAAATGAAAGAGATCTAATTGCCTCAGTGAGTACTTTGATTGAATTATGAGTTCAAGATCAAGTTCAATATTGTTGCAACGTATTCAGATTTTTAAAGAAGTTATCAGAATATTTAGGTCTCTTGAAGAGCCTATTACATGCTAGCTTAATAAACAAAAATTTATATGAATAGCTTATTACATCATGCAATTTTATACTCTTGTCCTTGTAACGGTAACGTATGAGTTTGCTTATATTACTATGATATTATAGAATATGATGTTATTTTAAGAATTGTTAATGTGAAAGGATTTGTGAAAATAGTCTAGATATTTTTGGTATTACTCTAACCTCAACAGCGATTCAAAGGAATGACACACATACATCCTCCAGTGATGATATTGAAGAAGTTTTTATACAAAGCATTACCAAAGCTTGCTTTGTCGGAGGAAAATGAGATATCAATATCATTTGTGTTGTATCTTCAAATAATTCAAGTTTGTTCTCATCAGGGGGAGTAATTCATCATAGGGAGGATTCAACAATTTTCTACATATAGAACATATGTGCGCTGTACTCTTTTCCCTTGGACTAGGTTTTGTCTCACTGTGTTTTTCTTATCAAGGTTTTAACGAGGCAGCATAAGCACGTCCGACACCATATCAATGATCCAGAAGAATGTTGCACTCTTTTTCCCTTTGCTTAGGTTTTGTCCCACTGGGTTTTCCTAGCAAGGTTTTTAATGAGGCAACTATGTCAATTGTATGGTGGACATCCAAGGGGGAGTGTTGTAAATGCATGAGTTGGTGGATGACCACCATACCTCTTAGCATTCTCCCTTTCTAATTCTATGTAACCTATACACTAAATACCATAGTTATGGACTTGTAACTTATGAGTTGTTAATGTCTTCTTACCATTGTAAGCCTATAAATAAGAGGTCTTATCAAGATGAGAAATACAAGTTGATTGAACAATTTCTATTGTCTTCCTCTACTTTCCAATTCTCTCTACAATTTTCCCTTAGTTTTATAACAAATATCACCAATTAAGATATTATCCGAATTTGGAGATATCATCACCAATTAGTGATTTGATCCCAATCAAATCCCTAATGAATTCAATCTCTACAATTTGAGTAAAGAATATCTTCCTTCAAAATAAGAAGATATTCTTTGAAAAATCCTAGATGCTTAGAACTCTATAAATAGATGGCTACGTTCAATACAAAAGGTAATCACATTTCTACCCGAAAAACCCTACACACTCTCTCTCTCTCTCGCCGTCGCCCCTCTCTCCATATTTTCCTATCACAGCTCCAGCCACCACACTCAGCTTCAGCCACCCGGTTATCTCCATAGAGAAAACTCTGTATCCTTTTTTAGCTATTGTTTCTCCTAGATACAATCGAACTAACTTAGGCATTAGAGGGCCTTTGGCCAATACCCCCCCGGGTGTGGTCTTTTACTCCAGTTCGATTTTACAGGAATTGAGGAAGAGAGAGAAAGAAGTTCAAAGGGTGAAGGATCTTTAAGCGGATATTCTCCCATGAGAATTTTTGCACAAACAAGGTGCTTACTGAACACTTTTATCCTCTGAGTATCTAACTGCCTCCTAAAATCTTTGGGTGTGTTACTTATGTTCATTTTATCCTCATCAATGAAGTGCCCTCTGGTGTATGTTCGCGGGATACTCCACTCAAAAGGGATTTAAATGTTACCATCTTCCAACACAGAAGATGTATGTGACTATGGACATTATCTTCCATGAAGTTATCCCGTATTATTTTGGCTCCGACAACCCCTCATTTTTAGAGATAGAGGAGGAGTGACGAGAAGTTGTGTCTACGCAAATTTTATGGTGCCTCCCAAAACCAGAGGATCATATGACAAGTCATCCAAACTAGAACTTAGAACCAAAAAATTGATTGGATAACATGACTAGTCATCTGAATTAGGTCCATCCTACGTCCTCCGCATCACCAAGTCAAGTGACTTCTGAGGTTAATTCCAATACTAATGTGCAACTCGATTCGTCTGAAGATGTATTACACTCTATACCCCATTTTGCTATGGCATTGAATCAATTGATTCGTGACGACAAAATACATGAGATATCCCTTGAATCTTCATAAACTTTAATTGATTTGCCTTAGAAACTTCCTTCTCATTCTAACCGTGTCAACCAAAAACTCAATATTTTCCTGATCTTAAATCAAGGAAAAATATCCCATTAGTAACAAGGTCTACCCATAAATTGTCAAAGTCATATCTCATAGGCATCATATGTAAATAAGTTATTTGTTGTATTTGTTTCTAGCAAGTTGCATGATGTCATTACAAACCTAAAATGAACAGAAGTTGTGAGAATAGAGATGGATGCTTTGAACAAAAATTCAATGTGGGAGCCGGTAGCTTTACCTAAAGGAAAGAAAATTGTTGCATGTAGGTGGATATTTACTCTAAGGCCTTATTTGGTACACCTCATTGGATTGGCTTGGATTGGACTAGCTTAAACAACACCCCTAACCCATGTTTGATGCAGCCCTTCTTTAAGTTAAATGAGATTAGAGAATCCGGGCCTACAAAAAACATGCTTCGCTCGTTGGCACAAAATAGAGTGCTCTGAAGAGGTGCTGCTAAATAACGAAGTTGTTATCAAGTCTACCATTATCCAACGTTGCTTTGCTCTCCTCTTTGCCTTCAACATTGCTCTGGCTCTCCTCTTCCGCTTTACTTTGTCTTCCTCTTCTGCTGTGCTTTGCTCTCACTCACTCAAGGTTAGTTGTTCAACTCTCTTCCTCTCTTTCTACTCTTCTTCTCTGTTTATCTCTCTCATTGGTGATATTTGATGGGTTCAATTTGCTATTTCTTGGTTTGATATTTAAGTTTTGATTATGGGGTTGTTTGTAGTTAGCTTAATCTGATGAAAATTAAGCTGGTTTTTCTTTTTTCATGGTGAGGTTTCTGTATCAACCCAGAATAGATATAAATAGTTGGCTCAATTGCGAAATTATGTTTGCCAAACATTTTAAGTTCGAGAGAGCTTCAACTTGTAAAGCTGACTTGATGTTGACAGGAGAACAATTTGGGAGTGAGAGGAATTGGGTAGTCATTTAAGATGGTGCTTATGCAAGCTCAAGTCAAGAGGCATGCTAAATTATCTTAAATAAACTATGAAAATAGGAAGACAAGGTTTTCTTAATGAAATTTCTAATGGGAATCAGTAGAGTTTATGTGCCCAGTTTGCTTGCTATTCTCATTTCCTAATGGTTTTCAATTGCTCATGGATGTTCTATAATTTCTCCATGGGTCGCTTGGCATAACTATTTGTTGGGTGCCGGTTTTTCTTTTTCATGGTGATTGGGACTTGTCAAGTGGAAAGTGTAATTTGTTTCAGGTGAAAAAAAAGAAAAAAAAGAAATAGGTACTATGAGCAATGCAAATACTTTGTTGGTTTGTATATATATATATATATATATATATATATATATATATATATATATATATATATATATATATATATATATATCATCTAGACATATACTTTGTTAGTTTGTAAAAATATACATTGCTTAATTTTTGTTGGTTTCTATGATTTATTATATTTGGATCAAAGAAAGCTTTTGTTGATATTACTGATGGAGATTTGGCATTTAGAGACATTTTTTCGTTGCACAATCCTTGTGCTTATGATGTTCAAAATGAGGAGGAATCAATGGCTTATAGAAAGATGTGACCTTAATAATCGTTTCTTTGTTAGACGTGAGACTCGGTTGCGTTATCTAAATAGTATATTTGAGAACGATGTAGTGTGTGTGAGCGAATTAAGAATGGATTTAAGGACGTTTGGTATATTATGTGAGTTGCTTCACACTAATGGAAAGGTTAAAAATGATGGTTTGGTGACTTTGGAGGAATAAGTCTGTATATTCTTACATGTACTTACACATCATGTTAAGAATCGTACTAGATTTATTTGATCGGGTGAGACCATACTTCAACTCTGTGCTGCAAGGAATTTTAAGATTGCAAGGTAGCCTATTGAGAGCGCCGGAACCTGTGGGGGAGAGTTGCACAGAGTTGTTGGCAGCGCAAATCTCACGGCCTAGTGATCCGGGCCGAGGGGGATATGCGTTAACACGTGCTTCCTGCTTTTGGATGCGGTGCGGTTGTAAGCGGACGTGCCAGCACGGTCTACCGTGCGTCGAGATGGTGTTTGGATAAAATGGTTAAGTGGTGCGCCTGTTTGGATTCGACTTCTAATCAAACGATTGTGGCCAAGAGGGGAACTGATCTCGGCCGTCAGGTTCACGGCATGAGCTACAAGGCCGTTTAGTGGTGGTGTTGGTGGTGGGTTTTGGGCGGTGCTCCGACGCGTTGCTCAGTGAGCGACGGTCGTATGATATATGGGGTGAATGAGAGAGTGATAAGTGTATTATTTCCTATATTTTTATATCTCTTTTATTTGGTTTTTGTAGGGAAAGTTAATTTAAAATAGCATTATTACCTTACTTTCCTTATTTTCAGTTATTCTGCGCTCTTGGAAGGATTTTGACTGAAAATTGACTTTTCGAATAATTTTAGTGCAAGGCCAATTGGAGAAGAAAGCTAAGACATTGAAGATCATTGTGTCAAAGTTTCATAATTTTCTGCCAAGCCAAATGCTCCAGACTTGCAAGTCAAGACAGCCTAAGTTGAAATCCCGTCAGAATTGCACTGCTGTGGAAGATTGAAGATTTGAAGACCTTTCCGATTTTTCCTAGTGGCGTGTAATATATGTTTGGAAAGCTTAGGGATAAAGCTACGTTTCTGATATTTTTCCAGAATTTTCTAGGAAGTGTAACGACCCCAAAACGTGCGTACAAGATGGCTGACGTGTTTCCAAGTCAAAGAAGGATTCTTTCCTAATTTGTTTCCTTAATTGTTTGGGATTTTGTTTTGCTTTAGGGGAGTTTTTCCAGACCTTTTAAGAGTTTGGTTTAGTTGTTTTACACTATATAAGGTCACCCTAAGGATCTTTTCCATCATCTTTTCTACCATAGACTTTTCACCATATTTCACTACACCAACAAATATATCAAAAAGAAAGCCAAGAGTTGCTGTCCCAGTGCTTTTGGAGCCTACAAAGGTGTTGCTGTGGAGAATCCAGAGATCAAATCCATCTACCAAATCGGTTTTATGACAACAATTCTCTTGTTTATCTTTTCTTTTGTCATGAACTAATTTTCCTTGCTAGGGCTACGATGTAGCCTAACCATGAATACTTAATTTTTATAGTTATATTAATTTCTGATTATTATCCCATGTTGAGTATTTGTTACTGTTCTTAATGCTTTGAATATCTGGCCAATATTTAATTGATTTGATGATCCAAGCGGAGACCGAGAGGAGATGTTTGGTGTTTGCTTCTCGTAACAAATACCATGTCTTGAATGAGTGCCCGAGAGGGACTAACATGACTCATGCAGTTTTCTTGCAGGTTCTCATAGAACTTAATGGGTTCTTGATTTTCTAAATCTGTTGCTTGAGAGAGAATGGGTTGTTAATTAAGAATACTTTTGAATGAGCCCGAGAGGGGATATCGAATGAATTAGGAGAAACCAACTGTCAACATGGATAGTAATTAGGGTTAATTGGCTATAAGAATTAAGTGGAATTGGTTATGGTGAAATCGGATGCTCTAGTGTCTAATCATCTTAATTTTCTATCATTAATTAAATTGCTATTTTTCATAATTGTTTTAGGTTACTTAAATCAATCAATCTTCTTAAAAAATTGTTCAGATAAACTTTTGAATTAATCATAATTGGTAATTAATAGAAAATTACAGTCTTCGTGGGAACGATACTCTACTTATTTCTATATTACTTGTGCGAATTGTGCGCTTGCAATAATTTCACAACAGAGAGTAACAGAGATGGTGCTCCGGCGCCTTGAAAATCAAGGGTCGTATGATATATTGATGAACGGATTTTCCTTACAATCTAATACTACTCCTAGGAAAGCAAGTAAAGATATTAAAAGTGCATTACAGGAAAATATAAGTTGCTCCGTGGGAGGCTTTTGGTTTGGTGTTTGAACCCTTTGAATGTAGCTTGAGCCTTGTATTTATAGGAAGAGTTCTTGGAGGAGTAATCGAGGCTGAAAATCTGCATGGTGGAGCCTGGTTAGAGCAAGTGGGTAGTCCAATCGACATTTGGGATCGTGAAGTATGGTGGTGTGACCCCATAAATCCTGGTAAATCTCGGCCGCCGCCCTGATCGTGGTTTCTGTGCTTCTGGCCGTGGGGACGCATTTATTGCTCTGCTAACTGGTGACCTAATCTCTCAAGCTGCAAGAATTCTTGTGAGAATGTCTGCGTCTAATCACTCTGTTTCCTGTCGCCAAACCCTGACGTCAGTCACTTCCCACCTTCCCTCGTGCATTAAATGCTTATTCGTGGCCAGTGGGTTTGCTGCAATAAACAGAGGCATCACTTCATTAAATGAAGCGTGGGACCCTGCTGCCACTTGATGATCTGACTTTAATACCTTTTGGCCGTGATTTTGTTCGGCCTCGGCCTCGGCCTATAATCGAGGCCGAGATGATCATGCCTTCGCAACTTTTCCTTTGTTTTAGGAAGGCCAAACATCTTGGCGAAACGCCGCGTTTTAGTTTCACGAGCAAGTCTAGGGCCGAGAAAAAGGGCTCCTTCGGTCAGTTCATGGCCGTGATTTATTAGGCACAAACAAGAGTATAGATGGAAATGTTTTAAGGTATGTTTATTATGTATTTGAAATTTGGAGAAATTCTAGTAAGTTACTTTGTCTTCTTTTGAAAATTTTAGAACTTAATTAAAGGTAACCTTTCTTTTAATAGGATTGTTTGGGAGCTCTAGATGGAACTTACATTAAAGTTCTTGTGCCTAAAACTGATAAGACAAGATATCGAACTAGGAAATGTGAAATTGCAACAAATGTGTTGGCTGTTTGCTCACGCAGCATGCAGTTTATAGAGGAACAAGGTATCATATATCTGAATGGAGATAGATATACAGCTGCAAATCATCAAAAATATTTTAATATGAGGCATTCAAAAGCAAGAAATGTAATAGAATGATGTTTTGGGTTGTTGAAAGCTAGGTGGGGCATACTAAGAAGTCCGTCTTTTTACCCTATAAAGACGCAATGTCGGATAATTACAGCTTGTTGTCTTTTACATAATCTCATTAGGAGGGAGATGTCCATGGATCCAATGGAGCATGAAGTGAATGAAATTAATGAGGCAGAAAATACAGTAGAAGGTTATAGGATTGGCACTGTCGAAGCATCCAATCAATGGACTGCATGGAGGGATGACTTGGCCTTGCAACCATATAATGAGTGGAGGGGAACTAGGAATAACTAGCCAATTTGTGGTTTCTGTTTCAATTTGTGGTTTATGAATAGCTAGCCAATTTGTGATTTCTGTTTCAATTTGTATTTGGGACACCACCATTCAAACTTAAGCATGTATTAATTTGCTTGAGGATTAAGCACTTTGAAATTTGAATAATGATTATGATTGTTATATTGACTTGACCAATTATGTTATAATTTTGACAAACTTGCTGCTGTTACCTATTGTTTGTCAATGTTACATATTTATTTTGTTATTTGTTTTTCTTTAGTTCAATGATGATATATAGTGTTACGTTATATGTGTGGAGTCGTAATAGGAATGGAAAGTGTTGATACTAATCAAGACTTTGAGCAAGGGAGGAAACAAACTAGGCGGTCATGATCTAAATTTGAGGAAGAGCAATTGCTGACAGTGCTTGAAGATTTTGTGGCTAGAGGCCATAGATGTGAGAATGGTAATTTCAAATTTGGTACTTTGCTCCAAATGGAGAAGTTTTTGAATAATAATCTATGTCCTGGTGCTAAGCTAAAGGCAAGTCCACACATTGAATCAAAGTTAAGTGGTGAAAAAAACAATATGGTATAATTTATGACATCATAAACACAAGTGGATTTGCTTGGAATAATGTGAAAAAATGCATTGAAGTTGACAGTAATGAAGCTTAGGAGACTTAGGTGCAAGTACTACTTGCCTATATTTCATTACAAAGATTTGTTTTTTGTTACATGGTTAATCATAAACTAAGTGGTGTCCTATTTTATGGTAGCACCACAAGAATGCAGCTGAATGGAGGAACAAATCATTCCCATTATTTCATAGACTTGCTAACATTTTTGGAAAGGATCGTGCTAATGGAAAAGGTGCTGAAGTCCCTAGTGAGATGATGGAAGAGTAAAGGAATAATGAAGTTGATGCTAGTGATTAAAATGATACATCTCCCATGTCCATAAACAAAGAGTGCAACCAATCTATGGCTAGTCAAAACAAGAGGAAAAGAGGCTCAAGTGATGAAGATGGAATTGTGACTGTACTGGAAAAATTGTTTGAAGTATATGGAAAAAGGATGCAACTGGTGATTGATGCTTTCTTAAAAGGTAATGAAGATCAATCTGATATTGCCAAAAAAGCCAAGGAAATGGGGTTTTCTGCTATGGATCAAATTAAAGCATTAAAAATCATTTTGGATAAGCCATAAACAATATCTTTGTTCAAGTCACTTGATGTTGATATCAAAAAAGCCTTTGTTGAGCAATTGCTCAATGAAAATGCTTGAAGGAGGCAACATCTAATATATTGGAAACACCACAAGTAGCTGCTATTGCTTTTGTTTATGCTGCTTTATTAGTCTCAATTTGGAATTGTGGATGTTTATTTATATATGTTATTTAGTGGGTTTTTGGTTGTTTATTATTATTGTTAGTCTGTAAGCTTGTGGAAAGTAATATGTGAACTTGAATTTGTAATTTCAAGCCATGTGGATGACTTTTGCATATATAAAATATCTAACTTTTGCATCTATAAATATTATATGACTTTTGCTTTATATGATGTTGGGATGGTTTGGAGCTTGTCTCACCATGTTTGAACGAAGAAAGGAAGAATAAAAGGGTAGAGGTCATGTGGCTAATGGTTTAGCAATTGACGAACATACATTTTGTTTTTGCAAACTGGTTCGGCAATTTACATTAGGGAAGTTGAGCTTTCACATTTGGGAAATGTTCTTAAAATATAGGCCAATTTTGGAAATTTTAATACCAAATTTGGCCTTGGAATTATAGTAAAAATGGTTGATAATTAAAATATTATCATTTCAAAGAAAATTTTAATTTTTTTTTCCTAGTCCGAGCACAAACCAAACACAAGATAGTACTATTTTCATTGTCCAGCTTCTTAATCCGATGTAGCACCAAACGTAGGTCAGTACTTAATCCAGCTTAGACCAAGCCAAGCCAATCCACAATAGTTCTAGGATTTAATCTAGTCTACGACAATCCGCCGTACCAAACGACCCCTAAAACATAAAGCTCATGGTACTGTGGATTGGTACAAAGCACATTGAATTGTAGATTGATGCTGTGGTGGAGATTGAGGTGAGGTGGTGAGGGCTCGTGGGGGTTACGGTGCCAAGGAAATCGACACAGGGTTAGTTGGGACCGTTAGTGAAGATCATTGAGAGAGAGACGGAGAGGCTCATGGTGGGATGGTGGTGGCTAATCTAGAGAAGAAGAGGGCTTAGAGGCTGGTGGGTTTCCAAAAATTTTATTTTATTAATTATTTATTTATTTATTTGTAAATTGAACTTAGTAATTTGAGAGAGAGAGAGAGAGAGAGAGAGAGAGAGAGAGAGAGAGTGGGTGGTGGCTGGGATGCCTCATGGAGGTTGGGGTAATGGTAGCTACTCTAGACCTAGAGAATAAGAGGAGCATAGCTGGATTTCCGAATTTATTTATTTTGCTAATTATTCAAATTTTTTTATTTGCTAATTGAACTTAGTAATTTTTTTATAAACAATTACAGTTTTAATTAATTTTTAAAATTTTAATGAATTTTTTAACGGTAATTTAAATTAACGGACAAGATTGGCTAACGAAGTAAAACACAAGGACTAAATTGGTCAAATTAAAAACATAGGGACTAAATAAGCCAAAATGGTAACATATATGGACAAGTTTGATATTTAAGCCATTTCTTTATTTAATGAGTAATGCTATTTAGACACACAAGATAAACCACATTAGATGGTTGTTCAATGGTTCAATGTATTAAAAAACCTAGCCGCACTTTGGCCCCTTTTGTCCTTGCCGACAACCAACCGCAAGGAAGCTCAAGGGGTAGGTGGCCACTGCCCCTCCTCCCCTTCGCTCATCTTCCCCTTCCTCTCCTCATCCCCATCTTTTTCTCCCATCTTTTTCCTTCCTCTTATTCCCTCTTCTCCTCTCCTTCCCCTCTTTAGATAATCTAGATATGTTTGTTTATTTGTTTTGTTTGATTGTTTTTGTATTGTTCTAGGTGGCTGGTGTTGTCTTTGTCTCGATGGCGGCGATAGTAGTGACGCTGGATTGTGTCTCTCATCAGGAGAGTTGTGATACTTGGTGGCTGATGTTTTGTCTCTATTTCAATGGCGGCGACAGCAGCGACGCTGGTGGTAGTTGTTGGAATATGGTGCTCTTCTCTACTCTGCGCTGACCAAAGAACTATGTTTGGTCATAAGAGGTTTTCTTTGCCCGGCCTGAGTTAAAGTGGAGTGCTTCTCAGGGGTTCTTTTATTGTTGTTTATGTGGTGACGCTGGATTGTGTCTCTCCTCGGGAGAGTTGTGATACTTGGTGGCTGATGTTTTGTCTCTGTTTCAATGGTGGCGGCAGCAGCGACGTTGGTGGTAGTTGTTGGGATGTGGTGCTCTTCTCTACTCTGTGCCATTGGTCATAGGAGGTTTTCTTTGTCCGATTCTGAGTTGAAGTGGAGTGCTTCTCAGGGGTCCTTTTACTGTTTTTTATATGTTCCTTCTACGTGTTCTCTCCTGGTTTCTGCTATGGTATGCCTTGCAATTTGTGTGGGTGTCAAAGGACTATGATTTTGTTCATAGAAGGCTTCTTTTGACAGTTGGGATGTTTTGCGGTCCTCTCATGTGAGTCTACTGTGTTGGTCTGTAGTTGCGATTCTCGTCGGAGGTCCATGTGTTAGTTTCGTTTTTGATTTGTTCTTTTATTGTAATGGTCCAAAGTGACCTGAATCGGACTCTCTTGTTAGTCCATGACATGTGTGGTACTCTTTCCTCCCCTGGGGTTTGTCCCATGAGGTTGTACTAGGAAGGTTTTAACAAGGCCATTACATCATGTCGTTCTTTGTACGTCTTTGGTTCTATGAATGAATTGTCGTTCTTTCCACCTTACCTAGCAGTTGGTCTTGCCATGTCAATTAATGAATACTGCCATTGGACTCAAATGATTTTTTTAAAAATTATTTCTCATATCAATAATCTGAAAAAACTGAAACAATAAAATTAAAATTAATCCTAGTGTCCTGGGTCTATATGTAGCCTTGTTGGTTCTGAACTCTTCCTCACGTCTCCATCAAATCTACTCATCCCTCTCCTCCTCCATTAAAGTAAAAAAAATAAGAAATTAATTATTAAAAAAGGAACACATTTGATACAGGAGTTATACAGACAATTAATTCTAGGGTACAACCCCATTTTGTTATACAGACAATTAATTCTAAGGTACAACCCCATTTGATAGAATCATTCACACCCAATTTTCAAGGCCACCCCTCATCTTCCAAGGGGAACAAACAAACCCTATTTGAATGAGTAATTCGCCATCGTAGGAGCACTTGAAGGCATCACATTCCGGGATCAGCTCCGCCGTAGAACGATATTGTCCGCTTTGAGCCCCCCTCTCTACCCTCACGGTTTTGTTTATGGGAACTCACAAGCAACTTCCCAGTGGGTCACCCATTTTGGGATTGCTCTAGCCCCAACTCGCTTAACTTTGGAGTTCCTATGACTCCAAAGCCAGTGAGCTCCCAAAAGGCCTCATGCTAGATAGAGGCGGGCATGTACATATAAGGCACATCACCCCCTCACCGTTGGTCAATATGGAATGTTACATAAATCCCCGATCTAGCAACTAGAAGCACATGTACTCAAACCTACATTTCAAATCCGTCACGCAACGGCATAAACGGCAAATACGTATCGAAAGCCAAAAACAAAAAATAAATAAAAATCCTAAATAGAAAACATATCACACAAACTCCTAAAGAGTTTAAGAAATTATTAGTTTAAAACAAAACTAAGAAACAGGACCACCGCTCCACATCTTCCGGGCAACCTTAAGAAAATCATAATGTCATACCAACTAAACCCATTGGTCTAATTTAGGATAAGCCAACTTCTATTTATAGCCTGCTAAAGCTCAAGCAGGTAATGAATGAGCGGCTCAAATTGGTGACACAATAAACTGAGATTTTAGTGTTGGGTAGTTGGGGATTGGGTTGTAGGTTATTTAAAATGAATTTTATGAGTCTACGCTCTATTTACTATATAAAATAGAGGAGGCTTACGACAACATGCAATGGAAATAATAATATAAATAATATTTTATTATAAATTAGTAAAGGTTGTAGAAGAAGATATTTTTTTTAATCTCTTCCAGCCGAAAGCAGCCCATAAATGTATATTTATTTATTTATTTATTTTAAAAGCTTAGCGTAATTATCACTTTACGTGATGGATGCTATCAAAAGAAGATAGTATAAACTTCTGACTATCTGCATGATTAAAGGTGATAAGAGAAATAATATAAAGCATACTTTTTTTTATTTTTGAGATAAAAAAGTGTGGCCAAAACGGGTCAAGCATGCTAAGATCAATGATATTGGCAATGGCATGACATACGATGGAATAAAGTAATAAGATATATTGTACACAATGAAATTAAGAGTGCTAAACAGCAGGCATGATTTATTAAACTATAATAGGAGTTTTAGTGAAAAGAAATTGTGCAACATTATTAAATGATAACAAGCCTGTGGAAATTTGTCAGGTGAGAGAGAACGCAAATATCTTATCTGGTAGTAAAGTCGTTCGATAGTGGGAGGTTTGCCTCTTCCTTCTCTACTTCTTCCCACCTTTGCAGTGATAAAGGAGAGACGGGCATGACAGGAAGTGCACCAATGATGAGATCGGGTCGACAACAGAGATGAGGCTGAGAGCATTAAGGAAGTGTACCGTCTTCCTCTCTCACTGCGTTTGCACAACTCTAGAGAGGTGAGGGCTGCTAAGAAGGTGATTAAATTATGGCCATGGCTAGCCACTGTAGTTCGAAAAATGGACCGCGGGGAGCGAGAAATTCATGAGTCGATAGGTTCGCCGAGCGGTGATGGTGGTAGAGCAGACTGCTGCTTCGCCATTCTCTACCCTTGTTATCCTTCTCTTGTGTGTTGTGCCATGACTGAGTGAGAGGAAAGTGAGAGTTCGCAGGAGCCAAGGTATTCACACACCGTGGGTGTCTTGAGTAGATGTAGATGTGGATGGCAGCAGCAGATTGGGTGTTTGATTTATTTGCTTACTGGAATTTTTTTTTTTCAACTCCTTTGCTGCTTGCTTCAGCCACATAATCAATTTTATGCTTTATGTTTGGACAACATAAGCGATTTTGGCAATGCTCCAGGCTTGCTGATGGTGTTTCATGGTGCAGATGGAGGTGAACGGTAGTGGTCAGGGGCTTGCATCTTGGTTGAAGCCCTCAGTCAGTTTGTCCGTGAATGGATGTTGAGCTAAACCTTCTTCTATGCTCAATTTTTTGTTTCTCTTGAGCTTGGAAATTTTTTCTTTGATTTTGCTTTAGATTTGCTTGGCAGGAAGCCCTTGAGTCATTTGAATTTGGGGATGGTTTTGGAGTTTGCTTTGGTGTTTCGACACCTCAGTGGCATGGGTGCTCCATTTAGTGGCTTGACAAGATCACATAAAGCTTGTGGTTGTGGAGGAACCGCTGCAAGAGAAATGGCCTAATTCCTAGTGAAGTCGCCATTTATGTAGGGTCTTTTTGTTTCAGCAACTCTAGGTGGATTTGGGTTGCTGTAAAGAGAGTAAAGTCGCCCCTTGCTTGGGTTTAAGAACTAGGCCCCAAAATACTCCGAAAGAATGATGATTTTTAAGGAGTACTCTGGTTTTTCTCACCAAGCAGATAATGTTATTGTGAATTGAGATTTTGGCTTGGCTTAAGTGGCTTGTGGCGTGGGAACTAAGTCTCTATGAGTTTAGCAAGAGCGTCTGCTTGAGTTGAAGCAGGGTTTTGGATAAAGGCTATTTTAGAGGCTTGGAATGGTTTTCTTGTTTTTGTGAAAAAGGTAGATAATGATTTCTGGAAAAATGAGAGGATGGTTGTTGGGAGAAGAAGATGATGGTTTCTGAGAAAAGAGAGAGGGATGGATTCTGGGGTTAAGCTTGAATGTTTCCAGTAGTGAGATTATAGCCTGCTCTATTGCTTTCATTCTGGTTCTCCTCTTCTAGGTAAGCCACTGCTTCCATTTATAGCATGCTGAAGCTCAAGCAGTTAATGAATGAGCGGCTCAGGTTGGTGACACAGTAAACTCAGGTTTTAGTGTTGGGCAGTTAGGGGTTGGATAGTAGTTGCTAAAGTAAGAGTGGCAGTGGTTTTTTACCGTGGTTTTGGAGCTGTAAGAAAATTGGAGATTGGGTGATAAAGGCTGGAAGAAGACCGCAGCTCTCTTTGCTTACCCATTAAGCAGGCTCAAGAAAATGGGCTTGGGTTTTGGGGCTCCCAAGTAGCCCAAAACCTCCATTCTTTTGAACCCTTAATGGGTATCATGGATCCTTATAACCATCTGTAGGGGCTTTTTTCTTCCGACAGCTACAAATGGGCTGGGTTGCTGTAAAGAGCAAAATGGTTGAAATTTCCCCCTTGTGTCTGAGTTCAAAGATCAGACCCCAAAATGTTTCAAAAGGGTTGTAAAGCCTTAGGAAACACCTTGGTTACCTTCACCAACGAAAATAATGTCTGCTTACAGATAAATTCTTGGCTTGGCATGAGAAGCTTGTGGCATAAGAGCAAAATCGACATGAGTTTAGCACCGAAGAGAAAATTATGCGTACTTGGGGGAAAAGGGGAGTGTTAAGGTAAGAAATGGAAGGTTTGCAAGAAGATTTGGCTGAGAAAGGAGGGAGAGAAAGGGATGGGTGGCTTGATTGTTTCTTCCGGCAGCTTGACAGAGACTCTGACAAGTGTTGGAACAATCTGCCAGAAGAAGAAAAATAAGGGAGATGGGCAAGCAACGCATGAAATTACTGAGTTTTGCATGCAAGAGAGGAAGCTTGCTCTCTGGATGTGTGTTGTTTTTGGTTGGGTAGAAGAGGCCTCTTTTATAGCCGCTGGAAGCTATCATTTTTCAAGAAACCCTAATGGTTTCTATCCAATTTGGCCAAGCTTTTTCCTTCCTTTCTCCTCCCATCCCTTCAATCATCCTATTTTGGTGAAATCCACTCTGCCCAATCCCACAAAATCAGGGATTTTTGGGAGCTCTATGCTCTTCCAGCAGCTGCCTTAGTGGAGAACTTCTATTTTCACCCATCCTTCTTCCTTCTTTTCTCCCTTTTTTTATGGCCAGGTCTAATAAGGGAAAGAGAATGGGTATGCATGCTGGTTCAAATGGTGATCTGCGCTCCAATATCCCTTGGTCCTTTGGAAGTTTTTACTTGAAACTTGTTCCTCCCATGCGCTGGAACTTCCCAGTAGCTCTGCATAGTGGACCTCCAGACTTCCCTTTGTGGCTTTGTTCTTCAACCAGGTGCTGGAGCTTTGCAGCTCTTCTATTGTAATTGTATGGGCCAAGTTGGTTTATTGAGTAAGTGGGCTTCTCTATCAAGCATTGGGCTTTTTTGGTTGAGTCAATAGGCTATTTTGGTTAAGCTAATGGGCTATTTCGGTTAGGCTTTTTGGTTGGGATATTTTCTCTTTGTGCTCACTCACATGTTTGGGCCTAAGAAATGGGCCTGAGTTCCGAGGCTTCCAAGCAACCCCGGGACTTCCATATCTTGGCCCATCAATGGGCCTCATGTTAACTTATTACCATCCATACCACAACCCACTCAAGCAAGCCCCAGGCATCTTGCGTGGCTTGGGCCCCACTTAAGCTTGTAGCGTGGCTTGTTGCTTATTTGCTTGGCGTGGCATGTGTACAAGCGGATATGACGAACTTTCAAGTGCCCAAATCGGGTTTCTTCTCGGTAAGGTATTGCATTGGGCCGAAAATTTATTTGGGCCGAACCGTGGATTTTTTGGGCCTCAACACCATCCACACCACAACCTTCCAAGCATGCATGTGAGTTGGGCCCACTTAAACTTGTCGTGTGATTCGGCATTAAAGAAAGTTGCTTGGTGTTGCATGTATGCTTGAGCTTGCTGTATTGTAATAGCTTAGGCATGTTAAATATGCTTGATTAGGCAATGAGTTAGGTGAGCTTGGGCATGAGTGAAATTGGTAAATCCCACGTGTTTAATGTGACTTCCCACGTGCCAAATTATAACATCGCTTTGCATGGCATGTGTGTATCGGTTAGGCTTCTTTACATAAAAGCACTGTATTGGGCTTGAAATATGCTTGGGCCTCAACAAGAAGAATTTAAGAGAAATGTCATCTTAATTTTTCAAAATCCATGATTTGTCACCCGATTTTAACACCATCCAGTTTTCCATCCATTTTAAGGGTATTTTAGTCTTTCTATTTTTAAGAAAAGAGAGAGAGAGAAAAAAAAAAATGACATCTCTCACTTTCTCCCCTGTGTTAGAACCAGAAAATCTACAAGAAATTGAGTAAGAGAAAGTTTGATACGCACTTGTTTTGCTGGAGGAAAATCTTATTGAATTCAAAGATAGCAATGGCTTTTAAAGGCCTTACAAAGTAACTGAATGAAAAACAACAACCCACGACTTTATAGCACCTAGAGTCGTGGTATATGACTAGACTTTAAACTGAACGTGCAACAATACTTGTTCCTTAGAAATAGGAATTATTAACAGACCTGAAAACAAGGAGGTCTAACCTTAGTGACTAAGAAAATCCTAACAACTTCAACATCCTCCCTTAAACTGAATACCATTGTCATTCAGTTTATTGCTGGATAAGAACAAACACCCAGCAAACCTCGCAGCTTTGAGAAAACATCAAGCTTCAAAGGCTTTGTAAAAATGTCTGCGACTTGCTCCTGGGTTGAACACTGAACCAACTCTACAATTCCTTCCGTCGTAAGATCACGAAGAAAGTGAAAACATACATCAATGTGTTTACTACGGCCATGCAAGACTGGATTCTTTGAGAGTTTGATGGCTGATACGTTGTCACAATATAACACTGTAGATTTGCATTGATCATGACCCAATTCCTTTAAAATTCTTCTCAACCAGACTACTTGACAAGCACTAGATGCTGCAGAAATAAACTCAGCCTCAGTGGTCGAAAGAGTGACCACTGGCTGTTTCTTCGAAGACCAAGACACAGCACCTGAACTCATCAGAAACACATACCCCGAAGTGCTCTTTCTGTCATCCTGATCACTTGCGTAATCACTGTCCGTGTATCCCAAAAGCTCCTGCTTTCCTCCCCTCTTGTAAAACACTCCGAAGTCAATAGTTCCCTTTACATACCTCAATGCTCTTTTTGCCGCTTGTAGGTGCATCTCAGTTGGATGCTCCATGTACCTACTGATCAAACTAACTATGAATGTCATATCAGGACGTGTAGCAGTCAGATACATAAGGCTGCCTACAATTTGTTTGTAGAGTGTACTGTCTACCCTTACTCCATCTTTGTCCTTCATGAGTTTAAATCCAGGAACAACTGGATTATTCACTGGATTACATTGATCCATTTTGAATCTGTCAAGCACCTCCTGTGCATATTTCCGTTGCCCAATGAAAATACCATCTGGCCTTTGCAACACCTCAATACCAAGAAAATACTTCATCTTTCCGAGATCAGTCATATCAAATTCAACCATCATGGACCGTTTGAAATCTTTGAACATAACCTCATCATTTCCAGTAAAGATAAGATCATCAACATAAAGACAAACAAACAAAACTTTACCTCCATCCGCTGTTTTGATGAACAAAGTGTGTTCATAGGGACACTTCTTGAAACCTTCTTTGGCAAAATAAGTCTCTATACGGCTGTACCAAGCTCGAGGAGCTTGTTTAAGACCGTAAAAGGCTTTTTTAAGCTTGTATACTTTGTGTTCATGTCCCGTTTTCTCATAGCCAAGAGGTTGGGTGACAAAAACTTCTTCATTTAACTCTCCATGTAGAAAAGCAGACTTGACGTCTAGTTGATAGATCATCCAACCCTTCTAAGCAGCAATTGAAATCACAACTCGAATGGTATCTAGCCTAGCCACTGGTGCAAATACCTCAGCATAGTCTACACCATACTTTTGACTGTATCCTTTTGCAACGAGTCGCGCCTTGTATTTGTCTACTTCTCCGTTCTCATTGAATTTCGTCTTGTAAACCCACTTTACCCCAATAACTTTGCTGCCATGTGGTAACTTTGTAAGTTCCCACGTATCATTTCTTTCTATAGCCTCGATCTCTGAGTTCATGGCTTGCCTCCATTTCTCATTCTTTACCGCATCTTCAAAAAATATAGGGTCACTGTTAGTGGACACAGCCAAGTAAGCAATATTTAAGTATTCTTCCTCGGAAAGACCTTGCCCACTCTCATAATCTTTCATCCATGCTGGTGGTCTCCGTCTCCGTGCATGATGGGGTGAGTTCTCATCAATCTCCTCATGAGAAGAGTTCTCTTGGGCAGCACCATGATCCGTTTCTTCACTGCCCTCATTTTCTTCAGTGCTGCTAGCTTCCGATTCCTCCTCATTGTTACTAACTTCTGTTCCCTCCCCTTCATCTGTTTCACACTCAAGGTCAGCCACAATGGCTTCCTTATAACAAGCCTCCCAATCCCAGCTTTGATCTTCTTCAAAAACAACATCTCTGCTCACAATTATTTTCTGAGAAATCGGGTCAAATAATCTGTAAGCTTTTGACTCAGCACTTACCCCAAAAAATATGCATTTGTGACTCTTGTTATCAAGCTTTACTCTTCTGTGGTCAGGTACATGAACGTGAGAGATACATCCAAAAATTCTGAAATGACTCACTGATGGTTTAACTCCATTCCATGCCTCTTCCGGTGTCTTACTTCTCACGGCAAGTGTGGGGCTTCTATTGAGAATATGCACAGTCCAATTAACTGCTTCAGGCCAAAATGTTTTTGGAATGTGCTTTCCAGAAAGCATGCTGCGAACCATGTTCATAATTGTTCGGTTCTTCCTCTCGGCAACTCCGTTTTGCTGTGGAGTGTACGCAGCTATCAGTTGTCTTCGAATCCCATTCACACTACAAAAATTAGTAAATTCTTGTGATGTGAATTCACCTCCACGATCAGTGCGAAGGGCCCTTATGTATGCTCCTGTTTCTTTTTCAACTCTAGCTTTGTAATTTTTAAAAACATCAAAAGCTTCAGACTTTTCAATCAAAAAATATACCCAAGTCTTTCGACTAAAGTCATCTATGAAAGTGATGAGATACCGTTTTTTGCTATTTGATGTTGGATTGATTGGCCCACAAATATCAGCATGTATTAACTGAAGAATTCCAGATGCCCTCCATGTGCTTTCCTTTGGAATTGAGCCCCTTCGTTGTTTCCCCACCAAGCAATCTTCACAAACTTTAAGAGGAGCTCTGACCTGTGGCATACCTTCCACCATCTTCTTTTGTTGAAGAACTTTGAGACCATTCCAGCTTAGGTGCCCATATCGACAGTGCCAAAGTTGGTATTGGTCTGTGATAAGGGAGACAAAGCACCTCTGTTCCTTTGACTGACATCGAGCAATGATAATAAACATTCTGTTGTGTGTCATGGCAGTTTCCATGATTAAACCCCTCTTAGGATGAAAGATCTTGCAAGTTCCGTGTTGCATGAGAACTGCAAGACCCTTCTCTTGTAGTTGCCCGATGCTCAGTAGGTTGTTCTTCAAGTCTGGCACATGGAACACCTCAGTAATCACGTGCATGGTGCCATCTATCTCCATTTGAATGCTGCCTTTTCCCTCTACTTTCAAGCTTGCGTCATTGCCCAATTTGACTGAATCCTTGAAGCCTTCATTAAAATCACAGAACAAATCCTTCTTGCCACACATATGGTTGCTGCATCCGGAATCCAGGAACCATAGGCAATCACTTCTAGCTTTGTTGTCATCCACATATGCCATGAGTAGCATTTCTTCACTTGTCTCAACAAAATTTGCCTGCTTCTCCTTTTTAGGACACTCCCATTGAAAATGGCCAAGCTCATGACAATTGTAACACTCAACTGTGGACTTGTCAAACCCATAACGGCCTCTTCCTCTTCCTCTTCCTCAATAAGAGCCGCGACCTCCACTCCGTCCTCCTGGCTGTGCTTCATTCGTGACTTGCAGTGCGTGTTCTTCCACAATATGCCTACTCATTCGTTGTTCATGAACTAGCAAACTACTTTGAAGTTCGTCGATGGACAAAATGTCAATATCATTTGACTCCTTAATTGAGCAACGTAATCAAATTTAGGAGTCATGGATCTTAAGATCTTCTCAATGACCACCACATCACCCATCTGTTCTCCGTGAATTCTCATTTTGTTGGCAATGGTGAGAGTTCGTGCAAAGTAATCATTCACCGATTCTCCCACCTTCATATGAAGCACCTCAAACTCTTTGCGAAGAGCTTGCAGCTGTGCACGTTTGACTCGGGCTGTGCCTTGATATCTTCAAGGAGTCCCAAATATCCTTCGCCGTATCCTTCTTCAAGATTGTCTCCAAAATCGATCGATCAATGGCTTGAAACAGGTAGTTCTTCGCCTTCAGATCCTTTAGACTGTGATCCTCGATTGTCTTCTTCTGTACCTCTGTAGGATCCACCCCTTCTGCTGCTGCAGGGATCCCAGTTTCCACCAAACCCCAGTATTCCTTGGATCGCAGAAAATTCTCCATAAGCATGCTCCAATGATCATAGTGCCCATCGAACTTAGGAATGGCTGGCTGTACAAAACTATTTTCACCAGCCATATCGTTATTCCTTCTCACTAAACTTGTGGTTGCTTTAAGACTTTTGATCAGGCCCCGTGGTGGTACTCTGATACCAAATGTTAGAACCAGAAAATCTACAAGAAATTGAGTAAGAGAAAGTTTGATACGCACTTGTTTTGCTGGAGGAAAATCTTATTGAATTCAAAGATAGCAATGGCTTTTAAAGGCCTTACAAAGTAACTGAATGAAAAACAACAACCCACGACTTTACAGCACCTAGAGTCGTGGTATATGACTAGACTTTAAACTGAACGTGCAACAATACTTGTTCCTTAGAAATAGGAATTATTAACATACCTGAAAACAAGGAGGTCTAACCTTAGTGACTAAGAAAATCCTAACAACTTCAACACCCTACCCCAACCCTACATGCCCCCAAAACACATCGCACATGACCCCCTTCCCCCCTTCTCTCTCTCTCTCTCTCTCTCTCTCTCTCTCTCAGGACCAAAAATAAAAAAGCAGAAGAAAAAAGTGGACTCAATTTGGGTGGGTTGAGGAAATTTGTGTGGAGGGTAGGTGTTTCATGGTAGATTGAAAAGGAGGAAGGGGTTGTGAATGGATTTCAAGGTGGGCGGGGTTGGTTGGAGCCGCTAGTGGCTCACATGGGAGGGGGAAGGTGATAAATATATTTTTCAATTTTAATTATTTAAAAAATAAAAAAATAATGATTTTTTCATTTTTAAAATACCCTTGAAAATGAAAAAAACTAAAATACCTTTAAAAATGTATGAAAAATTGGATTGTACTAAAGTCAGATGACAAATCATGAATTTTGAAAAATTAAAGTGACATTTCTCTTAAATTTTTCTTTAAAATGACAAATTGAAATTGATGTATAAGTTCAAGTGATATTTCTTAAAAAATCCCTTCCCAAAATTATTGTCCTTGACCCAATTCCCAAACCCACACGACACCATCCCTCCCTCTCTACCTATCAAGCACGTAAACAATTAACCACCACCCTCCACCTCCAAACAAGGCTCAGTACACCGTCAAGGGTTTGGGAAATCATTGAATCTCTCTCTCTCTTGCTCGCTCTTTCTCCCCCACCCAACCCCTAACAAAACCTACCTGACCCAGCCCCCACCAAACCAAAAGCAACCACCATCTTCACCAGCTCAGCCACACTCCCATAACCCAGACCATCCCCCACCCGCAACCCACCCCATCGACCCTGCACCCAACATTACCCAGAAGTATTTATTTGTTTTTTTCTTACTTTGAAAATAAAAATCATTTAAAATGATTTTCAATTTTTAAAATATGTATTTTCAAATACTATAAATGTATGGCTTGATGAATGTTGTACACAAGGATGGCCCTGGCATGGTGCAAACAGGGCCTCCGAGTTTTTTTTCACTTTGTATTATATATATTAATATTATAAAAAATGTATATATACTCCAACATGCATCATATTAACACAAAAGTGTATTTAATAGAGTTGACTTCTAGTGTATATCCTTCGGTACAAGGCCCAAGTTTGAGTCTCATTGATGTTAGTAAATTTGTAATTTTAATATTCTTTTCATTATAGTAACAAAATAGTTTTAAAAAATGAAATGTGAAAAAAAAGGGTAAAAATCAACTAAACTAACACTAATATGTATCACTAATGAAATGGATCTTATTTTTATGGAAAACAAATAACACTAATATGTATCACTAATGAAATTGATTTGTGATTTTTATTACATGCTAATTGATGATGAATTTTAGTTATAATAAAAATCTTTTTATGACATTAAGTCATGGCAATTTTATTTTTTTAGTATTATCATATTAGATAATGTGAGGGCTCCAGTATAAGTTTCACACAGGGCCCTCAAAATCTCGGGCATTAGTTCTGGTTGTACACATATTACATGAGTCGGACGCAGGTTGTCCTTTAGAACACTATACCGTGTAAAAGAAGTAGAAAAAGACATTGCAAAAATGATCCTAGTACTTCTTGATGAAAAAAAGTTATATACAACCAATATAAAAAACAATGAACCCATCATGAGGCAGAATTGAATGCTGTACACGCTTTCACACGCTTTTTGTTTTCTATTTAACACAAGAAAATTCATTTGATACTACAGTGAGGAATAGGCTAATAGAACAAATTTCCAAGCAATTGCAAAAGACCAAATGCAGCAAACCCAACATACATTTGAAAAAGAACAAAGCAAAACCCATTTCAAAACAGCACGAGAGAAGCTATAGTTGTGTCTTTTGAATGTGCATCATGGACATATTTGAAATCCACCGAAATCCCATGCGGGGAAGACTAGGATTGTTTTGGCTTGAAATCCCTTTTAAATTCCATCAAAATTCACCAAACTCTATTACTTTATGTATGTCCTTTAAAGTCCGTAACATTTTCAATACATCTCGTCTTTTAAAAATTGGCTTGAATACACTCAGATTTGTATGAACTTTATCAAAATCCATAAAAGTCTGAATTGAATACGTCAAAACTTTTATACTACTTTAAAATCCTGAAAATACCCCCGGATTTTTAAAGTTGTTTGGAATCCTTTAAAAAGTCCAAATTGAATACATAAATTTAGGAGCGCAAAAACTTGGGAGGTTGGGTAACAATTAAGACCATTCGACTTGCTAGGGTTGCAAGAATGGCATCATACCTAAGATTGAAATCGACTTAGCCTTAGTTCATTATCTTTCCTCTTCCTTTTTTTTTAGGATAAAATATCTTTCCTCTTCCATGAAAGTAAATATCGTGGCCAATGCCTATGATCCACTAATCTGTTTGACGCCTGAAGTCCCTTGTTTTGTAACACCAAACATAGTACGTTCAAGATTTGACCTCTTTGCCAAGTGATAGGTTTTGCTAAAACCCATTCTGTTGTTACGTTGCCGGTTTTAGCGTCTTGTCCCCGTCCGAGGAATGTGTGATGATTCATTAATAAGTTTCTCTCGTATCGTTGAGGTTCATCACTTTGTGTTGGTGTGTGCATTTGGTTGATTGCATCAAAATCAAGGAAATTTGATTCTTTTTAAAAGGAAATTTGTTTGATCCTTTTAAATTCAAAAGCTGGCGTTCTTAGTGCTTTTTCCCTTGAGCCAAAAAAAAAAAAGCATGTTAAAATTGAGTTGTTTATAACATATGCAGATAGATGATTGTTTGAGTTGGTGTTTTTATTATCTGTGTAGGTTGATTTAGGGCCGAGGTGGCCGACGAAAGGAATTTTTGGTTCTTTTTCCCTTGGATTGTGTAGGCGTGCCACAACCAAGCCACTAATTAGCTTGGATGGAAAAAATATGATTGTTGTGTTCGCGCTTCTGACTTCTAACCAGCCGATTGATTAGCCAAGCAAGGAATCTCCTCTTGGCCTAGATTCTTTCACTTCCTCAGAGTCGAGGATGGTTAGGTTTCGTATGGGTATTTTAGTATTTTTGAGATTTAATGATAATGATGCAAATTAAATTAAAAGATACAATTAAACTTAAGACAAGACTTAAAGTGCGATAAAGTAAATGCACATACATCCTTAAGGTGTCTTAATACATGATATGCATGAATTATCACCTAAAATATAATATATTATCAAATAGTCCGCTTTGCCCAAGTCAAACTGTAAGGCCAGAGTTCGCCAGATCAACATGTGAAGGCCAAGTTGGTACTAGGCAAACCATAAGGTCATGGGTTGGCCTTTATTATATATATATATGCCATTGAGTTGGCCAAATCAACATGCGAAGACCAAGTTGGTACCAGGCGAACCCTAAGGTCATGGCTTGGGCTTTATGATTATATACATATATGTCATTGACAAGAGCGGAATCAGGAATTTTTCAATGGGTGAGCTAGCTAAAGTTATTACATTAAAATCTAATGATTTTTTTTTGTTAACTTCCAGTTTCTATAGTCTTTCTAGAAATAAAAGTATACATTAAATTATATAAATCATGCTAGTTTATAATTTCTTTTTATACAAACGATATTTGTGGAGAAGGGAATCAGACCTAGGACCTCAAGTGCATGACTAAATGCTAAATTCCAATAAAGTCTAACATAAAACAAATACATACTAATGAAACCAAAAAGCACATATTATAAAATGAAAAATATGTTTGACAACATAATTGAAAATTTACCTATTTTAATGTATATTTGTATTGATGTCTTGCAATTAAACTCATAAAGAATTGAACTTTTTTGGACTACTAATAGGTTAATATATTGGGCATTGTTTAAAAACAAGTCAAATACATAGGTTTCATTTTTTAAATCCCCCAAACTCCCCCTAGGCTACAGCCCACCTTAGTCATTAAGGTAGTTCCGCCCATGGCCATTGA
>BPUM01001238.1:0-69269 GCA_020521455.1 Prunus kanzakura | reverse complement strand
AGAACGCTTCGCCGGAGTTTCTCGTGCTAGCATTCATCAATTGCGTTCGCGTCTTCAAACCCTCACTAAAGGTGATCTGTCTATGGTCACATATTTGCAGTAGATGAAGGAAATTGCTACTAGCTTGGGTGCGGCTGGCCAACCTCTCACTGATTCTGATCTTGTTGCTTACATCCTGGCTGGTCTTCCTGAGGAGTATGATTCTTTTGTGACCTCTATTGAAACTCGCAGTGACCTAGTGTCTTCCGATGAGCTTCATGGTTTCTTGCTTGGTCGTGAAGCTGCGATCCTACATCGCAAGACTCGTTCTTCTCTACCAGTCACTCAAGACCCGTTTCATGCTTATGCTGCTTTTCCACAACACAGAGGTCGTGGATCTCATGTGCATTCTAAGCACAGAGGTCTTGGTCAGGGCCAATCCTCCTTTGGTCAACCTCAATTTCAGTCTCGCCCTATGAATTCAGGCTCTCGCGGATTGCTTCCAACACCTCTTGTTTCTTGGACGCAAAATTTTACTTTTGGATCCTCTTCTCGTGCACCGTCTCCATTTTTTCATGGCGGCCCTTCATCCAGCTCACATTCTTCTCCATTTTCTTCTGATGCTTCCCACTCTTCTCATGGAGTTATTGTTTGTCAATTCTGTAACAAGCGTGGCCATGGCGCTGCCACTTGCAGGAAGCTAGGTCGTCTTCTAAATCAGACTTCCTATTCACAGTCCTCGCCTAAGTACTTAGGCTATTATGTCAATCCACAGTCCCAGCCTCCTTCTACCTCTTGGATCATGGACACTGGGGCTACTGCTCATGTTACTACTGATAACAGTCATCTTCAAAATTATGTCTCGTACTCGGGTCCTGATTCTTTGCAAGTTGGAGATGGTAACTGCTTACCTATATCGCATATCGGTTCTTCTGTTATTACCACTCCTTCTGCTAATTTTTCTCTTAGGAATATTTTACATGTTCCTCATATTACTCAGAATTTACTATCGTTACAGAAGTTCTTAAAGGATAATCAATGTTCTCTAACTCTCTATCCTTCTGAATTTGTCATAAAGGATCTGGTTACACATAAGATGCTTTACCACAGTCCACTTAAGGAGGGTATGTACAAGTTGACTGCTGGTGTTGACTCTGTTGCTACCAAGAGCAGTTGCTCTGCTTCTTCCTTGATGGTAAATAAATGTGATTTGCTCACTTGGCATCAGAGATTAGGTCATCCTCATACTTTCTGTTTTTAGGCAAGTCGTTAGTCATAATAACCTACCTTTATCTGGTTCCTTTGCTACAAATGTACTCTGTTCTGCTTGTAAGCTAGGAAAGGCATCCAAACTTCCATTTCATGGTTCAGGCTCTAAGACTACCAAGCCTTTGGAATTGTTACATAGTGATGTCTGGGGTCCTAGTCCTGTACATTATGTTTCAGGAAATAAATACTATGTTCTTTTCTTGGATGATTTTACCAAGTATGCTTGGATTTACCCTATGAAGTTCAAATCCGATGTTTTTGGTATTTTCAAGACTTTTAAGGCCAAAATGGAAAACCTGTTAGACTCTACAATCAAGATACTCAGGAGTGATTCTGGTGGGGAATTCTTAAGTTCTAGTTTTCAGCAGTTTCTTAATCAAGAGGGAATTGTTCATCAATTAAGCTGCCCTCACACTCCAGAGCAGAATGGTGCTGCAGAGCGAAAACATAGACACATAGTTGAATTAGCTAGAACTTTGTTAGCTGCTTCTAAAGTTCCTTTTCAGTTTTGGGTTGATGCCTTTCTCACTGCCCTCTACCTTATCAACTGCCTACCTTTTACCTCATCTCACCTCTCTCCTTTTGAACTACTATTTCACTCCAAACCCAATTATCATTCACTTAAAATTTTTGGTTGCCAATGTTTTCCTTGGTTAAAACCTTATAGTCCATCCAAATTACATCCTAAGAGTTTCTCTTGTGTGTTTCTGGGTTACAGTCTTAATCATTCCGGGTATTGTTGTCTTGATCCTGTTACAAATCGCCTTTATGTGTCTAGACATGTTACTTTTCATGAATCTATTTTCCCTTTTCATGCTACTGTTTCTTCTTCCTCTTCTGATTCTATTTCTTCTCATTTTCCTATCATTCCTCTTACTTTTCCTGTGGTCACTTCTTCTCCTTCACAGTCTCCTTTATCGTCCTTATCCTCCTTCCTTCCTCCCTCTTATGTGCCATCTGTTTCTCCCCCTTCTCAATCTTCTCCTCTGTTCCTTCTTCTTCTATCCCTGTTCAAAACACTCATCCTATGATCACTCGATCAAAGCATGGTATTTTTAAACCTAAAGCTCTTACAGCCACTAAGCATCCCTTGCCTTCTTCTTTACATTCTACTGCCCTTCTTCCTCCCACTCCCACTACCTATAAAAAAGCTGCTAAACATTCAGTGTGGGTTGAGGCCATGAAGAGTGAACTTGCTGCTTTGGAACAAACCAAAACCTGGACTTTGGTCCCTCCATCTCCAGATCAGAATTTGGTTGGTTCTAAGTGGGTTTTTTCGCACTAAATTTAAACCTGATGGTACTGTTGACAAATTCAAGGCTCGTTTGGTTGCTAAAGGGTATCATCAGCGAGAAGGCTTGGATTTTCATGAAACTTTCAGCCCTGTGGCTAAACCTACTACGATTAGACTTCTTCTTTCTTTGGCAATCCAATATGATTGGTTCTTAAATCAGTTGGATGTGAGTAATGCTTTCCTTCATGGTTTTTTGAAGGAAAATGTTTTTATGTCTCAGCCTCCTGGTTTTGCCGATCCTACCAGGCCTCATTTTGTTTGTCAGCTCAATAGATCCTTGTATGGTTTAAAACAGGCCCCTAGGGCATGGTATGATGAATTGTTCAAAGCATTGGTTTCTCTGGGGTTTCGTTCTTCTCAGGCAGATTCTTCTCTTTTCATTAAGTCAAGTGGTGCTTCTCTTGTTCTTGTTTTGGTCTATGTTGATGATATTTTGGTCACTGGAAACTGCAACACAGCTTGTACCTCTCTTATTTCTCATCTCAGTGCCAAATTCCCAGTTAAGGATCTTGGTCCCTTACACTATTTCCTTGGCTTGGAGGTCACACGATCTGCCCAAGGTATGTTTCTTTCTCAAACGAAATATGCCTGTGATCTTCTCAAGAAGACAGATTTTCTTGGGGCTAGTTCTTGTTCTACTCCTCTTGGTTCTTACAAGTTGGATAATTCGGGGGATATTCTTGAAGATGTTACTTTCTATCGCTCTACTGTGGGTGCCCTTTAGTATCTTACTTGGACTAGACCAGACCTATCATATGCTGTTAATCTTGTTTGTCAGCACTTGCATCAGCCTCGTTCTAATTACTTGGGTGCTGTTAAACGAATTCTTCGTTATCTCAAAGGCACTATTGACATGGGGGTGTGGTTTACTAAGGGATCTCTTGGTTTGCAAGCCTTCACAGATGCTGATTGGGCTGGTTCTCCTATTGATCGGAGGTCTACCAGTGGCTGGTGTATCTTTCTTGGTTCAAATTTAATTTCCTGGTCAGCTAAGAAACAACCGACAGTGTCTCACAGTTCTACTGAAGCTGAGTATCGTGGTCTGGCTATGACTGCTGCTGAGTTGCTCTATTTGTCCAAGTTATTCAGAGACATTGGTTTTCAGTTACCTTCTCTTCCCCTTCTCTGGTGTGACAATCAATTTGCCATTCATCTTGCTTCCAATCCAGTGTTTAGTGCCCGGACTAAACATGTGGAGGTTGATTATCACTTTACAAGGGAATTGGTTCAACACCGGTTCTTGTCTGTTAAATTTGTTTCCTCTGAACATCAGCTTGCTGATATCTTTACCAAACCTTTATCTGCTGCCAGACATTCTCTTCTTCGCACCAAGCTCACAGTGCGTTCTCCTCCCTTCAGCTTGAGGGGGGCTAAAGGCAGTAACTCGTTTGTTAGTTAGTTAGCCATCTGTAACTAATCTAGTTAGCCATCTGTAACTAATCTTATACAGCTGTATTTGACAGCTCATCATTGTAATTTAATATAAAGCTTGTACAAACTATTCTTTGAGTAAATGAGAATTACAATTTCTTTACTACGCACCTGCCTCAATTTTTAAAATTTTTTTGTTTCAAAATTTATTCGCTTTTATTAATTAAACGGTTTCAATGGACGTGCAGAAATTGGTCCGGCAGAGGGCTCTTAAGAAACATGTGCCACTAAGGAAGAAAGTTGGAGGCAACGATGGCAATGACAGCAATGGCGGTGGCGATGGAGATGAGAAGAAAAAGGAGGAAGACGAGGGCAATGGTGGTGGCAAAATGAAGTATCCAGCGGGTCAGTCCGGGTTTGGACAATTTTCATATGGAAAGGTATACCGTCATGGATATGGTTATCAAAATTGGGCACTCGAAACGGGGGAAAAAATGTTGTTACTGTGCTGTGAGGTCTTTGGCTTACTAGTGATGTACAACCACTTGGCCAAGGACATTTACATTAAGGGTAATGCTATTTAGACACATAAGATTGACTACATTTGCTGACCACCTTATGTGACAACTGATGTGGTCATGCCATTTTTATTTTTACACTAATGTCACACATCATTTACTCTACATTTGAATAGTGTCAAAAATATAAATAATTTAATTTAATCTTATTTTCTATATAGTTTTATTGTTGTTGAATATTCTAGTATTATAGTTGAGGTCCAAGTTACATATAAAAGTCAAAGCAAGCATTGCGTTGTGTGGTTCCAATTTTCAATCCTATGCGACATGGTCCCGCAGATATTTAGGACATGAAGGAGCCAATTAATCATTTTTAGGAGCGGAATTACAATTTTTTTAAAGCCATCTCCGCCCTCAAAACATGCAAAATTCATCTTCAGTTTTGGGCCAAAAAAAATTTAGCCAAATTTTGATGGCTACATTTAGTCATTTAGCCATCCCCCAAGCCACTTGTAGCCCAGGTCAAATTTTTGTGTGGACCCAACACATGTGTTGCCCAAATACAAGAAAGTATCACGCGTGGGCGTGAGAAGGTGAACATCTTGTGCAACTGCGATCTGAAGGTTGATATTAAAGGCACGCTGACGTGTGCTAGCCGTAATTATTATTATTTTGTTTCTTTTAACCTTTTAAATGTATTTAAGTTCTCTACTTATTCACAACTTTTCCCTCTCGTTTTTTTGTCAAATGTTTTCCCCACTCATTTCATTCAACCATTTCCTACAATTTTATTCTCTTGACTTATTTTGTTATTCACATTGTAGTGGAATGTATGACTGTTTTACCATAGTTTTTCTTAAAATAATAAAATATGGACGACCTTAAAATATAGCTCTACCTGGTTGGGGATGAAAACATTTAGCCCTACACTATTCTTTAAAAAATTAATATTTTGGAAAACCAAAATTATAGCCCTATGACCAAGGTCTAAAATATCAGTAGGCCAAAAACACGGAAATTTCGATGGAAATATCGGGATATTATCGATATCGATAAAAATTGAATAAAAACCACGGAAATTGTAAGAAAAACTTGGAAATTTTTATTGAAACTTTGCAGGATGTTTATTTAGTCAATTATCTATTAGTTTGTCATAAAAAATTGGAAGGAAATGCATTGCATGATGGATTTAACTGATTTAAGTTGATTATATAGCGAGCTGGCAAACACTATGAGTGTAGAAAATATGTAGTAATTAATGAAAAAAGATTAAACACACCATAATCATTTATATATAATGAATTACTATAATATTTTACACTTTATCCTATATAATAAATATTAGCTTACAGACATTTTAAAGACGTTATAAATATTACACGCCGAAAATATAATCACAAACACGTACACAGTTGAGTTGGATAAGGCGCTGAGTTGTTTCTCATAGAGGCAAGGGTTCGAATCCCTCCATGCGCAACAAGGAGAATTTTCAGCATTTTTTTCTTGCCTTAAGTTTATTACAATAAAGGGAAGGAAAAGTTCGTCCAAAAAAAATAAAATAATAAAGGGAAGGAAAAAAAAAGACAGAAGCTTGCGTGTGTTTTTTTTAAAAAAAACACTCCAAGTGAAACGACGTCGTTTCACTTTAAGTTTTTTTTAAAACCCTTCAATCAAAACGACGTCGTTTCATTACAATAAACCTAAAAAAAAAATAACACGCGAGTTGTCTTCTTCACAGAGCCGCAGCCAATTTGCAGTCTCAAAATTTCTTCCGGTTCAAGTCCAGATCTGTCAAGCCTTGGTCCGCCTCACTCCGCCTTGCAACGCCTCGCTCCGCCTTGCAACGCCTCGTCACGCCTCCTCTGCCTTGCACGAAAATATCGATCCCGATATCGCTGATATTTTCGATAATACCGAGATAATATCACCATTTCAGGTTGGATTTTCACGATAATATCGCTGCCGATATTTTCGGCGATATTTTCGACATTCTGACGAAATCCAATTGGTTGGTGTTCAAAATATCGCAGCTCCAAAAATCCGATATTATCGCCGATATTTCGGCGATAATATCGATTTTTCAGACCTTGCCTATGACTGGAGATGGCCTTATAGAGGAATTACAATTTTTAGGTGAGCAATCCTCTTAGGTCATCTCCAATAGTGGAGGGCTAAATATAGCCCACCCATAAAATTTAGCCCACCATTTATAGTAAAGAATAGTGATGCACTATATTTTTACTGTCTCCAGCGTTGCAGGGATAAATCATAGACCCCTCAATATTTTATTATTTTTTATTATATTCTTTAAATATATTGAATAATTTAATTAGAGTACTACTTTAGACCCTATTTAAAATTGTGAGAAATTATGAAGAATGAGGAAAAGAGTAAGAGTTTTTTTTGGGAAATTACATTGAAGGATGAAAAAAAATGTGGGAAATTATGAAGAAATGAGGTTGGTATTTATAGAAAAAATTTATGAATTTGTTAGGTTTATATATACCGAAATTTTCCTATGCGGACATCCAAATGTTATTATCGTGTGAACGCCATGTATTTTCTACTACCCCTCCATTATTTTCTCCCCATTTAGAATGGCATCCGCACAATAATAACGTACGAATATTCGAATGAGAGAATAACTATATATATACAGTTCCCTTCTATTGAGGGATCTGTCAATTAATTTTATTTGAGGGACACCCTTTAGGGTACCCTACAATAAAAATTTCAACAATCGAAACAATCTATTTTTTAAGTCTTCATCCATAGATCATCCTTGCAAAAAATTAGATTAATCGAAAACCATTTAGACATCTAATAGAGTCCAACAAAATCAATGAACATGATATTTCAAGAAAGTACTAAAATTTCAATAATTTAATTGAGTGGTCAAATGATATCGGATTCAAGTGATTTTTTGTAGAGATGATCTTTGAATGAATATCTACAAAATTGACGTTTGGATTAATGAAATACAATGCATGGTGAACCCAACAAGGGTGTCCCTTATATATATATATATATATATATATATATATATATATATATACAGTCCCCTTCTATTGAGGGATCCCTCAAATACTTTTATTTGAGGGACGTCCTTTAAGGTACCCTACAATTTTTTTTCAACGATCCAAACCAACTATTTTTTAGGTCTTCATTCATAGATCATCCATACCAAAAATTAGACAAATCGGAAACAGTTTCAACATCCAATTGTGTCCTACAAAATCAACGAACAACGGTGCATCAAGAAAGTACTCAAATTTCAATAACACAATTGAGTGGTCAAATGATATTGGATTTAAGTGATTTTTTTGTAGAGATGATCTTTGAATGAGTATCTACAAAATAGACAGTTTGGATTAGTGAAATACAATCCGAAGTGGGCCCTACAAGGGGTGTCCCTCAAATAAGCTTATTTGAGGGATCCCTCAATGGAAGCTCTCTCTCTCTCTCTCTCTCTCTCTCTCTCTCTCTCTCTCTCTCTCTCTCTCTCTCTATATATATATATATATATATATATATATACATAGTATGGGTCGTTTATCTAGAACCAACTCAGTTAATTCTTCTAGTTCTAGAGCCAGTTTGAGTCAAGTTCCAGACATAGTTAATGAAGAACAAGTAGAATTTGAGTCAACTAGTAATGAGTTAGCTGGTAAAGATTGGAATATACCCAGAGTCTCTAGTAAAGAAATTTATAAGAAACAATGGTCACCTTTAAGCTTTAAGTCAACTACCCATATTAATACAGTAGAACAAGTTTATGCCTTAAGTAAAGAACATGAAACATGCCAGTTGCTTAATCACGAGTCAATTAAAAAAAATAGGAAAGAAGGTAATAATTTCTTGCATATTGGTCTAGTTCAAGTCGCAGCTAAACCCTTAACCAAGTTAGGTCTTGATGCCTCAATTCTGATAAGTCTAAGAGATGCTAGATTTAATGATTTTCAAGACAGTGCCTTAGGAATAATAGAGTCAAGCTTATGTCATGGTCCAGTTCATTTTGATTGTTACCCAGATTTCACAGTTAGCCTGAGTGATCCCCATATTTTAAAAGTTTTAACTTTAAATATTAAAACCCATGCTTACAATATTCTACCCGGTAGTCAACCTTTAGCTTTAATTTATAGAATTTATTACAAAGTTACAAGAACAAATATGAACTTTCAAGCCCTTAGTAAAAGTCCCAGGAATCAAACCTTGTTAATACAGAGTCACACCTCTAATGCTAATATTACTGTTCCCAAAATGATACAATACTGGTCAGATATCAAGTTACCCCAAGATTGGTTCCTAACAACTGAATGCCCTCCAAAGCCAATTCAACATAGTCTAAGTAATTTAGATTATATTCAACCATATCTAGATGGAACAGTTAAAATAAGTTTTAATAAGCCACAACAATCAGTCAAGTCTTTTGTCCAATTAGAACAGTTACCAACCCCTAGTCAATCCTTTAAAATTCCAGCACGACATTCGTCTGCAGAGTCATCTTCAGTTACAGAAAGGGATCTAGAAATAGAAAGAAGTTTAATTGATTTTAAGTTAAATGAGTTAAGAAAAGAGAAGCAAGGCATACATCCCTGCTATGGTAAAAATCCAATTGCGCCAGAATTACCAGAGTCACCTACTAAAATAGATTTTCAAGCCGATACTTTTGAATTAGATAACCAGTTAAGAACTCTTAGTAAACCTTTTAAAATTCATTGGTCAAAATTAGATGCCCATTTCCAAGCCCCTGAAAATGAGTCACGAAAAGCCAAGTATCATGATTCTTTCCCCAAAGTTCAAAGAAAAGAAATTTTCAATGAATGGAAAGAATATTTGAAAAAGACTAAGTCAGAGTCACCTTATCTTGATTACGTAGAAAGCAAATACATAAGTCAAAAGTTAGTTACTCTAACCCAAGAAAAATGGGAAAAAGCCAACAACACCAAAGTCATCAGTTCTCACCCCCCAGTTGAAACAATAGTAATCAGTCACAAGAAAGCCAAAGTTATCGATAGCCCTTATAAAGTAGTTGAGTCAAAAGATGATTTAGATAAAAGAGTAATTGAACAAAATAATTACACCAACACAAGCCTAATAGTCATAGGAAAACAGTAAGATAAAATAGAAACAAAAGTTGATAAGTTAATTCCCTAGGAAATCACTTTTGAAGCCTAAAAAAGAAAAACCCTTAGTCAAATTCATGAGTTAAAACCAGAGTCAACATTAAAAGTAAACCCAATAACGAAGAAAATTGAAGAAATGTTTAAAGAGTTAACCCCGGTTAAACCAAAGCCAAATAAAGACAAAGATAAAGGAAAAGAAGAAGAAACCTCAGTTAAAGTTTTACAATTTGAAGTTAATACCTCTGATGGTGAGTCAACTATGTCTTTAGAATCAGTTTCTAGTCAAGAGTTAGAAACCAGTAATATTTCTAAAATTGAACAAGCCTTTAGTAATCTCCAAGTTAACCAGGATTCCCAAAGTCTTAAAATTAGTCGTTTAACAGGTAAAGTTAACCCCACAAGTCTTACCAAAAATTGATATCCTAAGCCTATGCCCCCAGATGTCCAGTTTGACGAAAGAACCCAGAGTCAATTCTCAGTGTCTTCTAATAAGCTATACGAGTGGAATATCGATGGCTTGTCCGAACAGGAGATACTCAACAAGTTACAACATATGTCTATGATCACCAATAGTTATGCCACAAATCACCAGTTAAGACAGTTAGAAATAGTTTCCCTTTTAGAAACAGGCTTCACAGGAACACTTCGTTTCTAGTGGGATAAACATCTCACAGAAGTCTCAAAGTCAAGCATAATCCATGCCCTTAAATTAAACGAAGATGGTTACCCTATTTTAGACGAAAGTATAGGCACAAGCATAGAAGACGGAGTCAATACCCTTTTATATACAATAATAGAACACTTTATTGGTACGCCTAGTAGTACAACAACTAGAATTCACAATCAGTTAAGCAATTTAAGATGCCCAAAGTTAGGTGATTTTAGATGGTATAAAGATGTTTTTATTTCCAAAGTCATGTTAAGAGATGATATTAATCTGCTGTTTTAGAAAGAAAAGTTCATAAACGGTCTCCCTAACTTATTTTCCCATAAGATTAGAACAGTTTTAAGCAATAAGTCAGGTCAAATTAATTACGACGAGTTAACTTATGGTAATATAATTAGCACAATTAATCAAGTAGGTATGAAAATGTGTATCGATTTAAAAATAGGTAAATCAATTCAAGCCGATAGAAATAATGCCAAGTACGAGTTAGGTAATTTCTGCGAACAGTATGGTCTAGCACTAGTCCCGCCGTCTAGACAAGTTAAAAGAAGTTACAACAAACGCTTTAGTAAAAGTTGCCATTATTCCCGGAAAAGAAATTCTTTTAGAAATAATGATGAGTTTTATAGTAAAAGAAAGTTTACCCCTAGGAAAAGTTGGTCAAAAGGCAAAAGTTACCGACAAAGTAAAAAGAGTCAGTTTAAGAAAAGCATAGATAAAACAAAAGGAAAATGTTTCAAGTGTAAAAAAAAACAGGTCATTATGCTAATGAGTGTAAAGTTAAAGACAGAATTAAACAGTTAAAGTTAGCATCCGAAGATGAAGCCAAGTTAATCAAAGTCCTTGAGTTAAATGATTCCGAGTCAATTCACATGTCTACTAGTAACTCAAATAATTATAGTTCAGATAATTCTCAATCAAGTTCACCTACAGTCCAGTTAGGATGCAAAGATAAATGCTGTAATGTCTTCAGTAAATCAATTTGTGTTTTGACTAAGCAAGAAGAACAAGAAGAGTTGTTAATCGAGTTAATTAGTAAAGTTCAAGACCCCGAGTTAAAATCTGAATACCTTAGAAAACTTAGAAAAGTCATAAGTCAAGAAGAGTCTAGTTCTCCTACACCTCCCAAGATAAGTCTTAACACCACCTTAGAAAGGTTTAGTAAAAAGAAAGAAGTCACCCTTCAGGATCTCCAGTTAGAAGTCAAAATAGTTAAGAAAGAAATCTTAGAGTTAAAACAAATCAGTCAAAAATTACAAACTGAAAATTATCATATTAAACAGGATTTAGTTAGCCTTTTAGAAGCCAAAGTAGAATCCAGTAATCCCTTTGGATAGTCTAGTTATAAGTCAGAACCTGAATCCTCCGATAGTAACAAAAGTGACAAAGTTAATCAAACTAATTAATTTTAGAAAATGGTATTCCCGAGTTAGTATTTTTATTAATGAATTTGAATTAAACACAATTGCCTTATTTGATTCAGGAGCCGATTTAAATTGTATTCAGGAAGGTCTAGTTCCAACCCAGTATTACAAAAAGTCAAAAGAAATCTTAGAAACAGCGTCCGGTAAAGCCTTAAAGTTAAAATATGAGTTACCCAAAGCCCACGTATGCCAAAATAAAATATGCTTTAAGACGTCCTTTGTCCAGATTCAGAATATCACAGATGATGTAATTTTAGGTTTACCCTTTATCTCACTACTTTACCCCTTTCAGGTAGAGTACGATGGAGTCATCTCAAGTCAGTTAGGAGAAAGAGTTAAATTTGAGTTCTTAACCAAACCAGAGTTACACAGTCTTAAGTTACTCCAAAATTCATCAGTGTCTAAGTCAGTTAAATTAATTCAGAATAAAAGTAAACAAGTTAATTTCCTTAAAGAAGAAATTAAGTATAAAAGAGTAGAACAACAGTTAACCGACAAATCACTTCAATCACAAATTAGTAAATTTGAAGAAAAGTTGAAAAATGAAGTTTGTTCTGATATGCCCAATGCTTTTTGGCACCGAAAGCAGCATGTCGTTTCCTTACCTTATGTCAAGTCATTTAGTGAAAAGAATATTCCAACCAAAGCCCGTCCAATTCAAATGAGTCAAGAGTTAATGGAATTATGTAAAGTAGAAGTCATGGATTTAATTAACAAAGGAATGGTTAGAAAAAGTAAATCACCTTGGTCTTGTCCAGCTTTTTGTAGTATCCTCAAAGTGATCTTGGGGAGCCACTCTCTGTCTCCTCGTTGACGCTGTGGGACGCTATCTATCAGGTCGAGATGATGAAGCCTCAGTAGTACATCTGCGAGTCCTCTTCATATCTAAAAAAAACAATATTAAGTACACACTCAGTAATAGATTCAGAATATGATGACTGAAAAACGGAAACAAATTCGGTGGACTATCACCGAAAAAAGAAAACATATTCGGTGGAGTACCACTGAAAAACCAAAATACATTTGGTGGACATCTCCTGAAAAATAGAAACAAATTCGGTGGACTACCACCGAAACAAGGTAACGATTTCGGTGGTAACCCACCGAAAGTAAAATTAATTTTAGTACAAATCAGGTTCAAATTCGGTGGACTACCACTGAAGCCAAGGTCTAAAATATCGGTGGTATCGGAAATATCGGAAGTCCAAAAACACATAAATATCAATGGAAATATCGGGATATTATCGGTATCGGTAAAAATTGAATAAAAACCACGGAAATTGTAAGAAAAACTTGAAAATTTTTATTGAAACTTTGCAGGATGTTTATTTAGTCAATTATCTATTAGTTTATCACAAAAAAAAAAAAGGATGGAAATGCATTGCATGATGGATTTAACTGATTTAAGTTGATTATATAGCGAGCTGGCAAACACTGTAAGTGTAGAAACTATGTAGTAATTAATGAAAGAAGATTAAACACACCATAATCATTTATATATAATGAATTACTACAATATTTTACACTTTATACATTGCATGGTAAGATACATGAGTGACTTAGTACCACATAGAGTTCCTATGAGGTTTAAAATTTTCACTATCTTCATCATTTCTATGTGTAGAGTAAGTATATTTTGAAGAGTAGTCATCAAATGATAAATCCCCAAAATAGTTTTGCATGTAATTGTTAACATGCCACCCATATGAATCCGAGATTGGTTGACGTTGTCCATAAGCAAAATCATTTGAAGATTGAGTCTCGGATTCTTTCCATGAGTCACTTGATTCCATCTCAACAGGAATGAGATATGAAGGGTAGGGAAATGGTTGGTTATGAGTATAACCATAGTTACTACTTCCTACTCCAACAGAGTCCGAAGATATAGATAACAAGTCATCTTCTTGACTTGACAAAGTCCCCTTGCCTCTTTCTCTACGAGTCATCTTCTTGACTTCACAAAAACATAAGTGATATGGTGGTTAAGGTGTTGAAGGAGTAAAATGGAGGGGTTCGAATCCCTCTATGGGCAACAGGGGAGGCTTTTTGTAACATCCCGGTCCTAAAAAGAAGTAAAATAATTAAATTAAGAGGAAATAAATTGGAGTAAACAATAAAATAAAATGATTTGAATTAATTAAGGTTTTTGAAAATTTAAAATATTATTTTAATATAAAAAGGGTCCAAAAGGTCATTTTAAGTTCGGGAAGGATTTTGGGAATTTCGATTGTATCGGTGCGTAGAGCACGTCGAAACGAGTTCGTAGACACGTAGTGGGCTCAAATCGGAGTTATAACGAGGAAAGTACGATCTAAATACTCCGAGGGGTAAAATCGTAATTGAGTAAGATCAGATTAAAATCTGATTCTCCTTCTCCCTCCCCTCTCACGATCTCTCCCTTCCTCTCTCTGCGAAACAGCCCTTTCCCCCCTTGTGATGGCAACGACTTCTCTCCCCCACCGCCACCACCACACGCCGCCACTTGGGGCGGCATCGGTCCCAAAAGGACCACCACCCTTCCCTCTTCTAGTTCCGGTCCATCAACGACCCGATCAGCTGCTGGTGTCGCCGGAAACAGCCACGAAACAGGCGGTTTTGGACAGAAATTTCAGAAACTTTGGGTCGCTCGTTCTCCCTCAATTCTCCACCAAATTGGACGAGTGAGGTATGGTTTTTGGACTACTTTTCGTGCTCTAGCTGCCTGTTGGATAGGTTTCCTGAAATTTTGAGAGTTTACAAGTCAAATTTCGAAGTTAGGTTTCAGCCGGTTTTCAGTTGGAATTTCCGGCCACTTCCGGCCACTTTTTGGCCATAGCCCAAGAACAAAAGTGACTCCAAATTAGGTGTATTACCTAGGGTAGGAGTTTGGAGTCAAGATGTTAAGTTTTTCCGGCGAGTGGTTATCGCTTTGGACACCCAAGCGCTGCCGGTGCGTGTGGCGGCGTGCGGGCACTGTAGCAGAGAGACATTTTTATCCTAAAATGATCTCCTGGTTGTCACGAGCGCATAGAATTTTATGGATCTCAATTCGGATAACGTTTGAACCCCGAACGGATTTTACATATTGTGTGAATTCCGGGTTCGATATGTTAGAACCGTTGGATCGCTTCCAATTTAATATATATTAATTTAGGTATTCCTAAGATCGCATAGGAATTCGCGGATCGAGAATCGGAGCTCCGGATGTTCCGATTTAAATAGTTAAAGTTTGTGTTTTACGATAATCGTCCGATCGTGCGATCGCGAATGATCTAATCGTCCAATCTGGACCAAACTTGCAGGAAGTGTATCCTAGACCTTGTGGAACCTATAGGGACTTTCGGATCGTAAAATGGAGGTTGTGGGCCCCACGGGTCCGGTTGACCAAGTTTGGACAGTTGGACCCTCGATTGACCGTGAGTCTTCCGAGGTAGTTTTACCCTTCGTAAAATGCTAGCTTGACTGTGTGATTGAGTATTGATCGTTATATGAGTTATGAAAGTGAGCCGTGGTCTTGGCTATGATTATTTTGGAAGTGAGTAGACATTGTTTTCATTCAATGGCATGGTTTGGTGATGAAATTTTATGCATAATTGTTTTAACGGTTTATTGTAGTATATTATGTATTTGATTAATGGACTTAATATGTTATGAAGTATTTGTGATATACATTTGGGTTTTGACATATTTGAGCATTTAGAATCAGTTTTATAATATTTATATAAGGGATTACGAACTCCACCATCATACGTACCTCCCCCCTTGGATAATGATACTTGGAAACAGTGGTTATGAACACTGGGATATATGAAAATGGATAAGGTTTGGATATACTATTCACACACGTGCCAGGTTTAGGGCGTGTGGGCTTTATTGGTCACGGATCCTGAAATTGTTGGATGCCGGGAAAATGGTGATATGGTATGGATATGACGGAACCCGGGGCATACCTTAACGGGGTGCTGCTGTAGACCCTTAACGGGGTAGTCCGCGCGCGTAGGACGGTTCCAGGCGTACGGGTCTTGAGGATTCGTCCGTACGTGCTGGGTTAGAGTGTCAGTCCCCCAGTTGGACGACTCATCCCTAGCCACATGGACATTTGAGGGCCGGATAAGTGTGAGCTAGTCAACAATCCCCTGTTGGATTGTTTCCCCCAGTACATGATGTGCATCATCATATGTACCTCCCCTTGGATATTGATATATGGAAATTATGGATATGGTCTGGATATGACGGAAACCCGGGGCATACCTTAACGGGGTGTCGCTGTAGACCCTTAATTGGGTAGTCTGCGCGCGTAGGACTGTTTCAGACGTACGGGTCTTGATTCTTCGTCCGTACGGGCTGGTTGAGTTTAGTCCCCCAGTTGGACGGCTCGTCCCTAGCCACATGGACATTTGAGGGCCGGATAAGTGTGAGCTAGTCAACAATCCCCAGTTGGATTGTTTCCCCTGGTACAAGATGATGGTGAGAGGTTGGTGTTATTATATTACATATATGTATATGGAGTTTTGATTCTAGTTTGAGACTTTGTGAGCTTGTATATGTATGAACTGTATAAGCCCTGGATTTGGGCAGTGTTGTTTGGCACCATACGCCTTGAATAGGGTATGGTTGCGGGATTGAACTGTTATAAAAGGAATAATTTGATATTGTATTCATTGTGTTTTTGTCAGTTTTGGGATTTGTGATAGATCTGAAATGTATAGTTGGTTCGGTGGTAAATAATTGTTTATTAACAGAGTAGTGACTTTTGAGATGAGAACTACGTGTGGCTTGATCCCTTGTCCAAGGGTACGTAGGCAGCCTGGGGTCTCATCAGGTGCAGCCGCGGAATATTATTGTGTTTTTGAAGGTTTGATCGGTTCTGAGTATGTGTTTGAATTCTGTTGTGGTTATTGAATTTGAATCCGATTTAATGATTTCTGTGGTAATTGTAAAGTTGTTTGAGGTCATGAATTACATGGTTTATGTATTAATTGACCTGAAGAATATTGCTGGTTCTGTTTCGAATTATTTGAAGGCCGGAGGCCTATTATGTGTTTGCATGTTGATAACTTGTGCATGCTGCCAGTTGGGATATTAAAATGTGAATCTTGTGCAGATTGAAATTTGGGGAAATGTTCAATTTACAAGGGAGACTCTGCCGAAATTTCGGTAGGAATTCTCGTGCCCTTAATCCTTTTTGGGAATAGAGGATATAGTTTCAGTGAGTAGGCCTGACATCGGGTGATGTCAGGAATTCCACAGGATTGGTCTTCGGATTTCGAGAAATTCGGGGCGGGTCCTGTCACTTTTCAAAAAAATTCATGTATTTTTTGGGTTTCGTATTGGGATATTATCGGGATATTATCGATAATATCTCAATATATTGCCCAAATCATTCATAAAAATGTTGAAGTTATCTCCCGGATATTATCAGGATAATATCGATATATTGACGATAACACCATGGTTAGTTGCTAAAATATCGGCCCCCTAAAAATCAGATATTATCAGGATAATATCACCGATAATATCGATATTTAATACCTTGACTGAAGCAATGTAACCAATTCGGTGGTAATCCACAGAAACTGAAATCCGGTTTCTTAAAACCAGGTTCGAACCATACATCCACAAAGTTGAAATCAAAAATTCAAATCAAACTTTGGCTTTTCAAAAGTGAAATCAAACCTAGGCTTAATCAACACTTAAAAACATAAATATAGAAATCAAAATTGAAATCATACATTGGCTCTTCAAATGATTTGTGAAAACTTGACAGATTGGTGATGAATGTTTGAGATGGCTGAGGCGATGGTGGTTTGCGATGGGATGAGGCATTTGAGGTTGGCTGTAAGGTGTGATGGCTCTGTTTCAGTGATGGGTTGTGTGCGATGGGGTGGGATTTGATATCAAATGGGGTGTGTCTGAAAGGGAGGGGGTTTTCGATGGGTGTAGTCTGATATGGGATGGGGTTTACACAATGAGTTAGGGAATGGGGTTCATGAGGGCAATTTAGGAAAAAAAAAAAGGAGTATAGTGAGTAATTTGAAATTTTATTAAAATTCAGTGGGGTGTACAGAAATTATAGGGTGTAAAGAGCAAATAATATGGTTCATATAGAATTTCCCTTTTTACAAAGCGTTTTCTCAGCTTTTGAATCAGTCGGAGCCCACCGTCGACCAAAATTACAACTTACAAGCAATGAACAAAATATCGATAATTTCGCCGAAATATCGGCGAAATTATCGTTTTTTGGGGGCAACGATATTTTCGCATGATTCCATTCATTTATCGTCAATTTATTGATAATTTCCTCGATAATTTCGCTATAATTTTGGTAGCGATATTTTCGTTCAAATAACAGCTGCAAATAGTCAATATATCGCGATATTATCGATAATATCGATAATATCGTGATATGAACTTTCAAGATGATCAAATTGCAAAAAAGAATCAGATACTCCAACTAACAATTCAGGGGAACCCACAATTCAGAAACCTAATTTTGAACAAAACCCAATGAATAGGATCCAAAAACTCAATCAAACCTTCCATGAAGTAAGCAGAAGAAGGCGAGCCTCTAATGGTGGTCATAGACATGGTCTCCTCCTCAGTCAAAGGGTTGGCCAGCTTATCGACCAGCTGAGCTAGACCGGTGGATCTTGACCGGGTGCGGATCGGAGGACCATGATCCGGTGGATGGCGTCCTCGAGCTTTCGCAAAAGGGGATCAGACGAAGAGTCGGTGGATGAGTCTGTTGCTAGGTCATGGTGGAAAGGAAGGTTGGATTGGGCCCGGAGGGTTATGAGGCGAGAGGAGGAAGACGGTGATGGTGTGGATGAGAGGTGGCGGCTTAGGGTAAGGGTTTGAGAGATGGACCTTGCCATTGAGAGGTGGCGGCTTAGGTTAAGATGTTTAAGAGATGGACCTTGCCACGTTGGTGGTGTTTGGTTTTTCTTACTAAATTATAATATTTGACCAGAAAAATAAAATAAAACTAATTTATAATAGAAAATAATTCCCATACTAACGTGGTAGAAGATGTGAGAGAGTGGCCGACCGTACCGTCAAAAATAATAGTGAATTTTTAATGTTTTAATTTTTGGTTCATGGAGGTTTGAAGAATAGTGGATTCAATTTTTAATTCTTCCTTGAATAACTTTATTTATGTTCTTAGGTAATTTTCAATCTTCACTATTATTTTTTAAGCATGGTAAAGTGCTTAATTTTCATGACAAATCAAGTTGGTTTACATCTTTAATTATTTTTCAATTTTTGATAAATAATAAATATAAGAACGTGTACCATGTCATGATGTCCAGTGAATAACGTGAAATAAAGTTACTCATGTATCTTACCATGCAATTTATAAAGTGTCAAATATTGTAGTAAAAATGATAAATAAATTACTACAGGGTGTTTAATTTTCTTTCATTAATTACTCTAGATTTTCTAAGTCACAGAGTTTGTCAGCTCGCAATATAATCAACTTAAATCACTCAAACCTACTATGTAATGCATTTCCTTCCAATATTTTGTGTTAAAATAATAGATGATTGACTAAATAAACTTTTTACAAAGTTTCATTAAAAATTTCCATGTTTTTATCACAATTTCCGTGGTTTTTTATCTAATTTTTATCGATATCGATATTTTCCCGATAGTTCCATTGATATTTCCGTGTTTTTGAACCACTGATATTTCCGAAAACTTCGATATTTAAGACCTTGCTTACAAGGAACTTTCTCACTCTCTCCCATGTCCAAAACATTCATGTACGCGTACCACCGACACAACCCACACACGCGCATCACTTCACATGTGTAAGTGCAAATGCCTAAACCTCTACTTAAATAAAATCATACATACCCGGCATCATCACCATCATAGTAAGTGAATCTACCTCCGGCGTCACACAACAACTGACCCTGTAACTCACTCGGCTTTAAGTATCCACTACCCTCACCACGTTTCCTACTCTCAACTCACAAATTACGCATACATCCGCCAAAAAATTCACAATGGCCAGGGTGAGACCCAATTCATCCGCCTCTGCTTCTCTATCTTTTCGTTTAGCCCTTATTTTCTCTCTATATGCTTGCGTTTGCTTGATGGGTTTGGGTTTGAGTAATGGGTTTTGGAACAACGACACCATCGCCTCTAAGGTTGTCAAATCTTTTCAAGGTAAAATCATTCAACACCAGGTCAAAAAGCGCCCCAGTTTATCAGATCTCCTTCAAATTTTGTCTTCAGAGATTCTGATCTCCCTTTACTCCTCATGAAATTGTCTTTTTATTTTCTCTATTTTGGTGCATGGAAAAAGTAATATTCCAAAGGAATTTGATTCAGATTATGCTCTGTTTCTACTTTATGGGTTGAATCTCATCCACAATTAGATTCAATTAATTTTTTCTTTTTGTTTAATTTCTGGGATGGTTTTTAAGTTGTGTGTATTATATATGCAACAGTGGTCGGAAAAGCGAACCTCACAGAGACCAAGAATAAGGTCGACCTCGTCTCTCCCCAGCCCAAAAAGGACAACAAAGTCAACAAAGACGATGCCAACGACACCATGAAAATGCAGCCTGAGAAAACAGACGACTACGACGACATGGAGGTGTGTGTAGTGCGCACTGGTTCTTATCGTGCGCCTGTCTTGTTCTACGCACTTGCCTCAATTTTTTAATTTGTTTTTTGTTTCAAAATTTAATCGCTTTTATTAATTAAACGGGTTCAATGGACGTGCAGAGATTGCTTGGGCTGAGGGCTCAAACACTACTAAAGGAACTTGTGCAAGTTGAAGGCAACTACGACAATGACGACCACAACGACGGCGACGACGGCAACGATGGCAACGATGGCAACAGCGGCAACGGCGGCAACGAAGGTGGCTGTGGCGGTGAGAAGAAAAAGGAGGAAAACGAGGGCAATGGTGGTGGCAAAATGAAGTTTCCAGCGGGTCAGCCCGGGTTTGGACAATTTTCATCTGGAAAGGTCTACCGTCATGGATATGGTTATCAAAATGGGGCACTCAAAACGGGGGAAAAATTGTTGTTTCTGTGTGTGTTGTCTTCGGCTTACTGGTGATGTACAACCACTTGGCCAAGGACATTTACACTAATGTCACAGCACGCACATCATTTACTCTACATTTGAATAGGGTCAAAAATATAAATAATTTAATTTAGGAGGTGATTTTTCCACTTCCCTTTTCTTCACTTACACTTTCTTTTATTTTTTAATATTTTTTAATCAATTTTGTTCTTTTTGGTTCTTTCTCTTTTCTATTTTACCCTTACCCTACAATTCCCTTTAATAACAAGATATGTACAATCACTGACTAATATTATGAAATAATAAAAATTAGAGACTATTATGCATACCTTACTCTCTGCATATCTAAGCTCATAATGACAGTTTGTTTAGTAGCATTCTTTGGTTCTTCTACCTAGAAACATGTTAGCCCAAAAAATTTATTATCTATTAACTACAACAAAGATAAATAGTACTCACTTACCGGAGTTTTAAAAAAAATAAAATTTTTGGTGAAGATACTAACATTTCTATTCATTTTCCAAAAAAAAAATTTGAAGACCATTTCTTCTCATGATAACTCAAAGAATTGGCTTTTTACACAAATACAAGAAGCGTACAGGAAGGATTTTGAAAAAGCATTTTGAATAGTATAGGCTCGATGGGCTATTTATTGGGGCCCTGTACGTTTGTGGTGCAAGGATAACCTCCACTCAATCATGATGACGTATATAATTTTGCATAACATGATTGTGGAGGATGAGTACGAATATGTAGAAAAGGAATATGATGATGAGGATATGTGTCCACAACGATCCAGAAGGGCCAGAGCAAGACAATATGAGCTGGTGAAAAGCATTACATATGAGTACCACTAAGATAGGTAGACTCTCTCTAATTACATGATTCTTCATATTAGAGTTCGATCTCCACATGTGCATTAGAGTCTCCAACATGATTTGATCAATCACCTTTGTAGGAGCTTTGGAGATAGTGAATGAGGTCAACAGTTGTTTCATTTCTTTTTTTATATATGTTTCAATTAGGTTGTGTGTTTTCTTTTCGAATAGTTAGGTCAAATTGTTCAAAAAATTAAGAGAGATTCACTATTATACCTAAACAATTTAAACAATTTAATGAAGTTGTGAACTTAAAATTTGAGTTTGAAGGGTTGGGGGAAAAATAGTTTGAATCCAAACAAAACTCAAATAGTTACCTTTTGAAGGGAGAAATTTGGGTTTAGGACCAAAATGATTGGAGAAGGTCTTACAATTTAAATATCGCACCATTTTGCTTCCCTAAATCCAAGTGTGTACCCAATTATTTTTTGTTTGAAAAGAGGAGGGAGACTTATAAGTTATGACACACTGATGCCTTGGTTGGCTGTCCCCATAGCATAGCCAACTTTTGCCCAGATCACGAGAAAAAAAAACAACTTTTGCCAGCTAAGACAAATTTCCCCAATTATTGAGATCTGCTCTACCCCAATTATGCGATTGTTCTTTTCAAAATTTAAAATTAAAAAATTAAAAAAAGCAAGCCTGGGCTACTAAGAATGGTGAATGGCCTGGTTCCTGCGGGTGCAATCGTTGTTGATGTTCTTAGCAAAGATAACTATGAGCATTGGAGTGCGTTGGTTAAAAATTACTTGCTGGCTCAAGACCTTTGGGACGTAGTGGAGGCTACCGCTGAACCTCCTGTACCAGAAGAAGCTGATCAGTTCATCGCTTGGGGGAAGAAGACTGCCGCGGCTTTACATGCGATCCAAATTTCGTGTGGGCCGGATGCGTTTTCCGTGATTAAGGAGATTCGTTCAGCCAATGATGCTTGGGATATTTTGGCCCATACGTTTAAGCCACGACGATGGAGATCTGTTCAGTCTGCAAACTCATCAAACAACTCAGGTATACTGTTAAACAAAGAACAAAGAATACTCAAATGTTAATGTGCTCCGTCCTTGCAAAGACTTGATCTGAATACATATAAACCTCTAATTTCCATATTATTTTTATTCAGCCAAACATATATTAGTTTAGAGTTATTTTGATATATAATAGATGCGAATAATTAATGTCCGAACATATATATAATATACTTGACAGATGAGAACAATAATGATCTCCGTCGTTTCTTTGCCGCTGTTAAGATCGGTAATTGGCAAAAAACGAATGAGTTTCTTAGCCGAAATCCCAATGCAATAAGAGCAAGATATTCAACAGGAGGGACAGCTCTTCACATTGCAACCAAGTTCGGACATGAGCATATGGTGGAAGAGTTGGTGCAGTTGATGACAGCTGAAGACTTGGAGATACGAGATTTTGGTTGGACAGCTCTTCATCTTGCTGCAAGATTAAGTCTCAAAATGGTTGAATGCATGGTTGAAAAGAACAGGAATCTACTTGGTATGGTCGAAAGGTCCCACGGTCTGACGCCAATTCTCTTCGCTGCTAAAAATGACTTATGGGATATCGTTCGTTATCTGTATCACCTCACTCCGATCGAAGACCTAATGCCAGAGAATGGCCCTTATGGCGCTGGACTTGTTTGCTTTTGTTTCTGTGCCAAACAATTTGGTAAAGTTCTAAACCAACCCAAACCCACATTATTTATTTATTTATTACTCAAGTTTTAACTTTTTTTATTTGCCAAAATTCAAGATTTAACTTTCACAATTCCTGTTTTTTGTTTTGTTTTGTTTTTCTAATAATAGATATTGCCTGGGACTTACTTCACCGCTGCCCACGATTGGCCATTACTAAAGGTCCGAAGGGCGAATCCCCTATATTTGTATTGGCAGATATCCCTTCTGTATTCCCGAGTGGGACGCCGCTCAAATTCTGGCAACAGTGGATCTATGACTGTTAGTAATACATTCTCTTTTCTCTTGCTACAATCACGTTCATTATATCCCATGTATATTTTGCTAACAGTTTATCTACCCCATTAATATAACAATAATGCCTACCCTTATCACAATTTTATACCACTTAAGTTGGACATGCCAATTCACTTAAATTTTCTTATGTTTCATAGTTTCAATTATAACACTTTAATAAATAAAAAAATTGTCAAACGTTTATCTTCTTGCCTCACTCCTCCTCTGCTATTCATCACCCCCAATCTCCTCCTTCCTCCTGAAAGTCCACCCTTTTTTTTTTCCTCGCGCTCTTCTTCATCCTCCCTCCCTCCCTCCCCATTTCAAGAATAAATGGAAAGAATTTGACCAAAAATAAATAAATAAACAAAAGAGTAGATAAAAAGAAAGAACAAAATTAATGCAATAAATAGGAAGGTCATCCAACACAGATCTAAGAAATTTTCAGCCATAAACATTTACCCATAGCCTGTAATATGATGGATTATGAGCTGCTACATTTAGAGATTGTGCATTTACATGCATTTTGCAACATCTAGACCACACTGCAAGAAAAACGTTTATTAGTCACTAGAAGCTCGTCACAAATTCTACTCAACTATTGGTCACTACAACCCAAAGAATTAGTGACTTCCTCTGTTTGGTCACTAACGAAAAAGCTATTAGTGACTGCAACTTTGATCACTAAAGGGCTTACAATTTGGTCACTAAAAGTGGGTCACGTGACTAAATTACTGACCTACTTAGTTGGTCACTAATGTATTTGAAAAATTCGTAACTAATTGGTTTATTTTCCCTGTTCTTTGTTTGTGTAATAATACATGAAATAACATCTAATTCTTTTTCATACATAATGCTGTGGAAACAATTTTGATAGTAAAAAAATATCAACATTCTTCCACCAAATTCACAAACTATCCAAATTTGAACAAATTCAAATCCAAGTCTAGACATACATCTCTCAAAAACAAACCTAGATGACTCTACAACCCAACCTAGATAGGTCAATTGATCCAAAAGCATAAAAATAAGATTCACCACAGTTGAATGACTGCAAGCTTCTGCTCTTCTGGTGGAACCTTCAAAAGCAAGCATATCATCCATCTGGTTGCAACTTCAACTCTTTTACCAATTGTTTACTAAACTATGTGATTCATCTGACCTGCACCACCAAGTCATGAATTAAAAAATGAAAAGAAATGGCAGCAAAAATGTAAAGCAACTTATGATGAGACATTGTGATGCAATTGTTCATAAGATTTCCACTGTTTCTCATATGAAGAGACATTTTCATCACTGAGCTCTCTTTTAGCATTAAGGAATTTGGCATTTTCATGCTTCATTTGGCAAAGTGACTAAAAGTATCACGAAAATGCATTAATTACAATCAAAACCAGTATTCCACTATTGAAATAAAGGAACAGATATCATTAGCAAGAAAATAAATTAGAAGCTCTGTCCAACATAGATAAAGCACTCATATAAGGTGTAAAATCAACATCTAACCCTCTAGACCCAGAAAGAAAGAAAAGTAAAACTATCTTAAGCTAGGCCACTTAACTCTTACAGGATGCTCGGATTGAAGTAGTTCTGCTACTGCACCATAATATGTTTGAAATGCTTGTTGTGAAGAATTTTTTATGCCCTGTGATATTAAGGCCCTTAAAAAACAGCAGCAAAATGTCAGGATAGATACTATGGAATAGAAGGTAGCAAGATATTGACGCAGATCAAACCAAACTAGTGAAATGTGAAATAATGAAACAAACCAAAGAGATTCATACCTCTCCATGAATTTCTGGCTCAGAGAGTGGAAGGTTAAGAAACATTCTTCCCTGCCGAGCCAAACTAGCAAGAAGAGTCAAATTTATCTTAGTATCCCGATCCTTTAAGTATTCTCCACTGGTATATCATTTAAATTAATACTCATCACTGCTTAAAATGAATATAAGACAAGATTTTAAGTTTAGTCAGGCCATGAGTAGAGAAACCAATGTTGTTACCACTAAACAGCAATGTACAAAGTCAGCAATCTTAAATTAATAACCAAAAACAGAAAAACCAGTGCAACTAAATAATGAAATACAAGTCTCCTATAACAAGAGAAGTCATATGAAAGTTTATGTGAAAACGGTACAAGAGCACAATTGGAATTTTTTTTTTTTTACTCTACTCTGTTAATAGGATCAGATGTACGTTTAAATGATTTCACCAAGCTGACAGGAAAAACATAATAAAAATAATAAGTCACCTGCAGCTAAATTATCACAAGTCCACTGCTAGATGAAAATACATCAAATGTAAATGTCCAGCTTCAATAAATTTTGACCCTTTCAATTCCACTTTGGAATTTGACTCAAAATAGTAAAGGGATAAATATAGGCATGCGAATTAAATGGCTTAATATATTAAACAGACAAAATATGGCTACAAATACCACACAAAGCAGTAGATAAAAAAATTGCAATAATCAGTGCAAGAATCAAAAAGTCAGAGAGCATAAGCTCACCAATAAGACTAAAGAAAAAGGCAGCATGAAGATGAAAACCAAACAGCCAGAGATCCAAGATTTCTTACCAGAGGAGTTCATGGTCTCAAAAGTTGCTTTCAGAATAGGATCTCACTAGCTCAAGGTCGTTTCTCAAAATCAAAACATCTGCAACACCAATTAGGAAGTTAGAGCATCAAGCTTTAGGGAATCACAACTCAAAATCGAAATCACATCAAGCTCATCACATAATTTGAGCATAATTTCATAGCTATCACACCCCTCTGTCTCTCAATTTTAGAAACCCTAACCCACCCATCCATCTATCAGTTTTCGAAACCCCAACCCATCCATTGCTAAGATTTGAAAACTTGTGCGAAAACTGAAATCAAACTCAGATTCCTAAAAGGAACCAAGATCAAAAGTAAAAGAATAACTGATAACCACAATGAAAAATACCTGAGCGATCTTTGAGCTATTCGTTGAAAACTAGGGGGAAATTTCTGTACCCAATCGTACAAACCAAAGTTCTTCGCCTGACCTGAGCACAAGACGAGGCTAATCGAACGACACGAATTTGAAATCAAGCTCAAATGACAGCAAAGAGGCCAAAACCTAGCTGATTTTCAGAGGGAGAAGGACACGAAGTTGAAATCGCACGCTCTCTCACCCCCGGTTTTCTCGCTCGTACGCTCCGTCCTCCGAAAAGAAAGAATTAAAGTTTGAAAACTAAACTTTAATTGGTCACTACTAAAAATATATCAAATAAGAGAAGCAAGTACCCAGACTTATGTGTTGGTCACTAATTATATAATTTAGGCGGTTTTTAGTGACCACATTTAAAGTAGTCACTAGTTGGTAGCAAATTTAGTCATTAAAAATTAGAAAGTAGGAGCCAATAATATTAGTGACTAAATAGTATTATTAGTCATTAAATTTTATGTATTTGTGACCATTATTCACTTGGTCACAAGGAAATTGGTCACTACTGACCTTTTTTCTTGTAGTGCCATTCTATGAATATGTCCGTTTTAAGACATGACACATCAATAACTCTAGTGTTAAAAATTATTAGGATGGTCCACATGGTGTAGAATTGTGGTAAGAGTAGCATTAACATATAAGCCACAATTTTGAAAGCGTATGTATATATATATATATATATATATATTCATAAACAGCTATATTCACACTAATCATATTCTTCATCCCCAAGTCACCTAGGTCAGTAGGTTTTGTAGTTTCCCAATCTCTATTTCCAAAGCCGAAAATGACTTATTGTCTATATATGTTTTTTTTTAAAATGAAGACTTATTGTCTTGATTCACCAAGATTCTAACCCTGGGTCTTCTACCAATCAGAAAACTGATATTTGAAACTGAAAGTATGGAATGAGCGTCAAAGAACCAACTTAATCACCAAAAATTGCACACTTGTCCATTTTCGAAGATCTTTGTATGTACGTAAAGCTTACGATGTCTAGTTACTTGTGATAATAACTCGGCAATTGATATTGCTCATAATCTAGTTCAACATGAGTGGACAAAACATGTTGAGGCCGATAGCTTCTTCATCAAAGAGAAGATTAAGAACAAGAGTATTTGCATGCCTTTTGTCAGAATTAGAAGAGTAGTTAGTGGCTGTCTTGACAAAAGCTGTTTCTGAACGAGTATTTCATAACTCAATTACAAAGTTGGTTATATTGGCGATGTGTATGCACCAACTTAAGGAGTGTTGACGTGAGTTAACTAGGTGATTTATTTTCTATTTAGTTTAGTTGACATATCCCCATATTATTAGCATATATTCCTTTTTATTTGTATCTATTTCCTTATAAAGCACACATGTAAATCCTTATATATTCCTCCTTAAAGAGAAAAATACATCATCCAAATATTCAAACTCTACCGTTCTTATCACCAAGTAGCTCATTCCATTGAAAAGTATGCACTAAATTGTACATATTTCATCTCTTGGGTTGAGGACGCACCGAGTTGGGTGATTCCTCTTCTTTCATAGGATATGTTTGTCCGCTTTGAATTAATGAAAGCTTCAATTTTACTCAAAATAAAAAAATTGTGTGCATCGGAACCGTAGAACCGGTAAACCGAGTCAAACCAGGGCGAAAGAAATGTAATAGCTTAGCTTACCTCTTTCTTTCTTTAGGTCAGAGCCGCACCTCTCTTTTTCTCTCTTTTCTTTCCTATCTCCCTTCTTCTTTATTTCCTCTCTTTATTTCCTCTCTTGAAGTCAAACAAGAGATATAATAATAAAGAGGCAATAACTTGCTTCTATGTTTACCTATTTTGTTTTCTTTTCTATTTCTTCTTTTGCGTTTTCAATTTATCTGTATCTCTATTTCTATCTTGGATGAGCAGATCTGTGTTTATCTCTAACTCTATTGGTTTTTTTTTTGGCTCCTCATAGCAAGGCTAAGGAAGTGTTTGGCTTGAATCTCGAAAAATCCTCAAAAAATTAGTTGTGCTCAGATTCGGCTAAAACCAAGAGAACTGAATTGGACCAAAACCTGTCCTAGTTCGTTGGTTTAATGTCAGTGGTAGCTAGAAACTAGACCGAACCGGATCAAATAAATAGTTTCGATTCTAGTTTTAGTCAATGGCGGAACCAGGAATTTTTGTAGGGGTGGGCTAAATTTTTAAATTTTTTTCTTATGGGAGATATGTTATATTACTTATTTTTCTTAAAACAATCAAGCTCATTCACATACCAAACAAATATAATGCAAAGAAGTACATAATATATGTAAAACATCAAATTAAACACATTGTCAAATGTCAAATTAAACACATATTGCCAAACATCCTAGTGAAGTAGAACCCTACACTCCTTGAGTTTCTCAAAATCTGTGATTATTGAATCTGAATCACTATCCATAGAAAGTTCTTTCTCAATCTGTTGCTGTGCCTGTGGTGATTTTTTTACTGTTTCGAATCTCTTGTTTTTTTTAGGGTTCAATGATATGCTATTATGCTAATATTTTAATGATTCTTGTTGTTGCCTTAATTGAATAACCCAGTGCTAATGGGCTAACATTGAATTATAGCATGTTTGTTTATATATTGAAGCTTAAACTGAAAACTTAGCCCCAAGCTACAGCCCATGGGAGCCTCTTGCTAGTTCCGCCATTGGTTTTAGTTATGGGTGGGAACCGAACCGAACTGTGGCCACGCTTATTGGGCATTTTGGCCATGTGTATGCACCAACTTGAGGGGGAGTGTTTATGTGAGTTAATAATTTACGGCAATCAAGGAGATTTATTTCCTATTTAGTTTAGTTGACATATCCTTTTATATTTCTTCTTACGGAGAATAATACAATCATCCAAATATTCAAACCCTACAGTTCTTAGCACCAAGTAGCTCATTCCATTGCAAATGCACTAGATTGTTCAAATTTCATCTCTTGGGTTGAGGAGGCACTGAGAGCGATTCCTCTTCTATCACATGATATGTTTTCTTCTCTTTGAATTAATGAAAGTTTCAGTTTTACTCAAAAAAAATAAAATTTATTGACTAAGCTTATCCTCTTTTCTTGATAGATATACACATACAGCCTCCTGCTACCCCTGATGTTAGTGTAAATGTTCAAAATCCAGAAATTGAACTGGGTAACCAAAGAAATATCAGTTTCTCAGGTTTGCTAGATCTCGAAACCCCAGCTTTGGTTTAATCAAATGCAATCATTTTCTGTATATATATTCTTGTCATTTTTTCAGACTTTTGCAATAATATTAATGTATCTGTTTAATAAGAAGTTGATCATGACATAGTTTGGCGCGAAAAGAAATCTGGTGAAAGAAAATTGTTCATAAACAAGAACCTTTTTTTTTTGTTGAGAAAAAGATCATGATATATTATTAGATAATCAAATCGTTACAAGATGCGCAGCAAAGCACATTGTTCTAGTATGCTCATAAACAAGAACTTAGATCTTAATAAGACGTTGTGATATTAAATAAATAAATAAAAATAAAATATATAGCAAAGCACATTCATGCTTTGTGCCTCGCACATATAATACTCTCGTGTGAACATGGCTTGACGTTTGGTTTCATATTCATGGTTTGACATGATGCGTTAAATGTTTAACACAAAATTTTTAATGAGGGTTTCCAAGTCTAACATAACAAATGAAGCACAAAAGAATGGTAAACAAGTGTATATAATTTTTTCTTGGTTTTTTTTTCTTTCTTTTACTATTCATATATAATCTAATTGACGAATTAAAACTTTGTGCCTACATGTTGTGATTTTTAATCTGGATTGCACTCTTAGGTTTATTGCAGGGGATTTCTTCTACCCTCCACAACCTTTTAGGTATGCAACATTCATTTCCATCTTTACATGTTGGTGTCTTTGGTATATAAAGCATATATATAGCAAACTGTCAACTTATTTTATTTCTATATAAAGTGGTTGTAACATTTTCTTCTCCATCAACCTAGGGATCAACCACATACATGAAATGAAACGGATCCATGTTCGCTGGCAATCTATTTTGGAATGCATGTTAAGTGAAGTAAAAGATGTAGATATCCAAGAAAGGGAAGATGGCCTTGTTTATGAAGCAGTATTCCAAGCTGTCCGAAGAGGGATTATTGAGTTCGTTATTCGTTTATGTGAAGTAGATCCGGATGTATTGTGGCGAAGCAATTCAATGGGAAGGAACATATTTCACTATTCAATTGAGTGTCGCCAGGAAAAAGTTTATAGCCTTATATATGGGGTTCGTCAAAGAAATCTTATTGCAACATTTTCAGATGCTTTTGGAAATGATATGCTACATCTTGCAGGGATGCTATCTCCAACAGAAAAACTTGATTGTATTTCAGGTGCAGCCTTGCAAATGCAGAGAGAAAGACAATGGTTCAAGGTTAGATATCTTCATTCTATATCTTTCTTGTAAATTAATTGTATTTAGAGCTAGTTGTGGGATATTAGGTCCTCGAGCGGCAGCTTATAAATGTGATTATGGGTTGGTATGTTGTGGAAGAAACATATACAAATAGAGTAGTAACTTCAAAGCTCTAAAGTTTCCCCCAGACATGTAGATATGAGCAAGATTTTTTGCTTATCTTTGAAATCTTCTTCTTCCTTCACTCTTGTTTTCTATATTTGGTGCCAAATGAATTTGTTTTTTTAATCTCTTTTAGAATTATTTTCCATGAATGGTTGAAACCAATTTTCAAAATATTTATAAAAAAAGAAAAAGAAAAAAAACCGTATTGCTTTTAGAAATAGAAATGCCCAGATCAGATGGTTGTTATATTTGAGGAGATAAATTTTTCTCGTTCAATAATTATGTCAACCATGACCTTTGGATCAGTTTTAATAAGCATCTCCTGCACATAAATCTGTAGTCCATCTCGGGTAGCTTCCACCTTAGCCCCCACGCTTGAGCTACAAACAAAACAACCAAACCCACAAGCAGCCTTAAACAAGCCCACACTCTGCCGCACAATGCAACCATACCCACCACAAGAAGAACTTGGAAACCATGCACCACCAAAATCGATTTTAATTGCCCCGTCAATTTCCACAACCTCCACTGCGCTACATACCACAGGCTATGGATTCACCAAAGATAGGGTAGAACCTTTAGCCTCTTTAACTCGGAGTACTGGCATCACAGAAAGCTACAAATCAAGGATACGCCATCAAATCTTAAAAGAAAAGAGAATTAAAATTTTGCATTTCCAAGTTCCCCATAATCCAAACACTACCCATTGCAAAGCAACCTCCCTTCTATCAATTTCGGAAAGTAGTGAACAAGGAAGGACCTGTTTAAGGTTTCAAATATTTTAGGATTCATTTCAGTTTGGTACCATATGCAGTTTGGCATCAAACAATTGTTAGAAATCATAGTTTTCAGGAATTGGTTTTAGGTATTTTGGATATTTGGGAGGAAGAAACTGAAAAGTCACAGGGAGAGTATAAGAGAAAGAGATCGTTGCTCTTTGAAATCTGAAAAATTCTCATTATATTGTTCATTGCGTATATTTTTGTATATGAAAGAGAAGGAAGCTTCTTCTCTAACAGATTTACATAAGAAACTAATCTCAGCCGTTGATTCTATCACCCTATGAGATGATCCTATGCTAGATAAGAGACCACTTGGACTATAATCCAATGGCTCAGATTTCAACAGAAAACAAAAACATTAAAAGCTTATAAAAATGAAATAAAACAGAGTTTTAACTTTGGCTCCAAGGATTTTAGCTTAAGGGTTACACATCAACACTCCCTTCTAACCCTTTAGCTGATTTCACACCAAGTAGGTCTCTTAGGTACACAAACCGATCCTTAGACAGAGCCTTAGTCAATATATCTGCAATCTGGTCTTCTGTTTTGCAGTAAACAAGTTCGATCTCTTTTGCTTGAATGGCCTCTCTGATGAAATGAAACTTCCGACTGATGTGTCTTGTTTTCTGATGAAGAATCGGATTCTTTGCCATTGCTATGGCAGAAGTGTTATCACACATAATTGGTGTGCCTTCCACTTGCTCCTCTCCAAAGTCTTCAAGTACAAACCTTAGCCATTTAGCCTGTGATGTTGCTTCTGCAGCGCTGACATACTCAGGCTCTGCAGTGGACAAAGCCACTGTGTTTTGTTTGATTGATGCCCATGAAAACATACCAGATCCTAGTGTAAAAGCATACCCTGAAGTGCTCCTCATGTCATCCTCACTTCCTGCCCAGTCACTGTCACAGTACCCTATTAGAGTGGTTGCCTTTCCTTTCACAAATTCAATTCCGAAATCAAAACTGCCCTGAATGTATCTTAACACTCTCTTGGCTGTTCCCATATGCTTCTTTGTGGGGTTGTGCATAAACCTAGCAAGTAAGCTAGAAGCAAACATTATATCCGGCCTCGTAGCAGTCAAGTATAGTAGGCTGCCGACAACTTGTCTATATTCACTTTCATTTGATGCTTCACTGCCATCTACCTTGCATAACTTCTCATTCATAGCTAGTGGTGTTGCCACAGACTTGCAATCTCTCATTCCAAACTTCTCTATGAGCTTCATTGCATATTTCTTTTGGTGAATAAAAATTGTTTTATCTGTTTGTACTACCCCCATGCCGAGGAAATGGTGAAGTAATCCCAAATCAGTCATCTCATAATGCTGCATCATATCAATTTTGAACTCTTCAAGTAGCTGTGGACAGCTTCCAGTGTATACAATATCATCCACATAGAGTGAAACAATAATGATACCTGAAGCTTCACCCGTTTTGACATAAAGTGTTGCTTCACTAGAGCTTTTCTTGAAACCTGCCTTGCTGAAATACGAATCTATCTCATCATACCAGGCCCTTGGAGCTTGCTTCAGTCCGTACAAAGCTTTGTTCAGCTTATACACCTTGGTTTCTTCGTTTTCCTTCACAAATCCTTGTGGCTGCTCAACATAGACTTCTTCCTTTAAAACTCCATTCAGAAAAGCTGATTTTAAGTCCAATTGATATAAGCTCCATTCCTTCTGTGCAGCAAGAGCTATCAAGGTCCTAATAGTGTCCAACCTTGCTACCGGAGCAAATGTTTCGTTGTAGTCTATTCCAGGTTTTTGAGAATAGCCTTTTGCCACCAGTCTGGCCTTGTTTTTCTGCACCGATCCATCCAAGTTCAACTTGGTTTTATAGACCCACTTAACACCAATAATTGGCTTGTCAAATGGTCTGTCAACTAGCGTCCATGTGCTGTTTTTCTCAATCATTTCCAGCTCAGATTTTCATTGCATTTTTCCAAGATTCATCTAGAGCAGCTTCTGCATAGCTCTCAGGCTCCACAATGCACATGTTGCACTGAGCCATGATCTCATTGATGCTTCTCCATTTCTGTGGTGTATGGTCTATTGCTTGAGAGTTTTCAAACACATCCTCACTTTGTGGTGTAATATCTTCATCCACTTGAGTTGATGTATCCAAGGTTTGACTTGGTTCACGAACCTCAGCTAGCTTCTGTTTTTCACCACAATCTGCCATTTGACTCTCGGCTACCAGTGGAACCCTCATTTCACTTTTATCTGTGTTCTCCCACTTCCATGAAGCATTTTCATCAAAATACACATCTCTGGACAGAATAATCTTTCCAGATTTTGGCTCAAAGAGTCTGTACCCTTTTTCACTGATTCCGTAACCCACAAAGATACACTTGCGGCTGTTTTCTTCAAGTTTATGTCTGAGGGCTGAAGGAATGAGCACATGACAAGGAGATCCAAATATTTTTAAATGTGCAATTCCTGGTTTTCTGCCAGTATAAGCTTCAAATGGTGTTATCTTGTTAAGAGCCTTGGTAGGACATCTATTCAGCAAATAGACTGCTGTATTTACAGCTTCTGCCCAAAACTCATAGGGAACACCTTTCTCATGCAACATGGACTTGGCCATTTCCACTACTGTCCTGTTCTTCCTCTCGGCCACTCCATTTTGCTGTGGAGAATATGCCATAGTTAGCTGCCTTTGAATACCAGATTCCTCACAAAACTTGTTGAATTCTCCAGATAGAAACTCTCCACCCCTGTCACTTCTCAAGCCTTTTATCTTATACCCACTTTGCAGCTCAGTCATAGCTTTGAATTTTCTAAAACATTCCAATGCACTTGACTTATTTCTGATGAAGTACACCCATGACATTCTAGTAAAATCATCTGTAAACAGTAGAAAGTACTTGTTTCCAGATAGTGATTCTGTTTTCATTGGTCCACAGATGTTTGTGTGAACCAATTCCAAAGGGTTTGAAGCTCTCCAAGTGGATTCCAAAGGGAAAGAATCCCTATGCTGTTTTCCAAGCATACAACCATCACATACAACTGACTTCTGCTCCAAGTGAGGTAAGCCATGAACCATCCCTTGATTCTCAAGCAATTTTATACTTCTTTCATTTAAATGCCCCAGCCTCTTATGCCATGTCTGCAAGCAATGTGTGACACTTGCTTTTAGGACCAACTCACTCGCAAGCATCATTGTCAATGGAAAGCATCTGTTATTTGTCATCTGCACCTTCACAATCAGATTTTCTAGTGACTGATTGTCATAAACACTCTCCACATTTCCTCCAAACACAAGGTGATAGCCATGTTCCATCATGTGCCCAACACTAAGCAGATTTTCTTCAAGGCCAGGTACAAACATTACTTCATGAATGTGCTTCTTGCCTAACTTAGTTTTTATCACCAAGGTCCCTTTTCCAGCAACTGGGACCACTTCTCCAGTTCCCATCTTCACCTTAGAGCTCAAATTCCTTTGAATATTGACCAAAAGTCCCTCATCTCCTGTCATGTGGTTACTACAACCACTGTCAATATACCAAGAATGATTTACCTTCACATCAGTTGCATCATTACACACATAAAACAAAGTGCCACAATCTTCCTCCTGATTTGCATAATTCACTCTCTGCACATTCTTGTGTCCATAGCAATCTCTGATCATATGTCCAGGCTTCCCACAACCATGGCATTTAGGTTTCCCTTCATACCAACATTTGCCATAATGAAATATGTCACAATGTTTGCAGGCCATTTTGTTTTCATCATTGGATTTCCAATTTTTCTGAGGTATTTGATCTGCAGAAGCAATTCCATTTTCAGGGTTTTTCCTACCAACATTCAGACTAGAGAAGGCTTTTTCTGTAGAATTCTCAGTGTGTCTATCCAATCTGAGCTCAAAGCTCTTCAGTGAAGCAACAACCTCTTGAACCTCAAGAGTTTCAAGGTCCTTAGAGTGTTCAATTACAGAGCAGATAGAATCATAAGATTTAGGCAAACTAAACAATAGCTTCTGGACAATTCTCTCTCTAGATAGTTCCTCACCATAATTCTTCATATGATTTATTATATCAAACAACCTAACCAGATATACAGATAGAGATTCACTATCTTTCATGCGGGTATATTCAAATTCTCTACGCAATCCTTGCAATTTTACATTTCGTACCTGTTTATCTCCTCTGAATTCCAGCTTCAGAATATCCCAAGCTCCCTTCGAGGTCTCGTCATTCACAATCCTTGGGAATAGCTGATCTGAAACTGCACTTTGGATCAATCCAAGTGCACGAGCATCCTTCATCAACATTCCAGCCATCATTGACTTCTCAGTAGCCTTCGTACCTTCTATCTCCTTCTCCTCCTTCTCAATAACCTTCGTCACTTCAATCTCCTTCTCCTTCTTTAGATCTGAAACATTGAGACCATTTTCAACTAGATCCCATAAACCATGAGATTTCAGAATAGTTTTCATTCTGACACTCCAGAATTCGTAGTTTTCTCCATTGAAAACTGGTGTTCGAAGCTCAGCTGGTCCCGATCCTGCCATATGAGACACCTGGATGCAAGAACTCGCCACTTCGATCTTCAAATCAGCTCAACGATAGCTCAGATCGAGCTCGATTTACTGTTCACAGATCACGCCCAGCTCAAACAATCGAACCTGAACTCGATACCATGTTAGAAATCATAGTTTTCAGGAATTGGTTTTAGGTATTTTGGATATTTGGGAGGAAGAAACTGAAAAGTCACAGGGAGAGTATGAGAGAAAGAGATCGTTGCTCTTTGAAATCTGAAAAATTCTCATTATATTGTTCATTGCGTATATTTTTGTATATGAAAGAGAAGGAAGCTTCTTCTCTAACAGATTTACATAAGAAACTAATCTCAGCCGTTGATTCTATCATCCTATGAGATGATCCTATGCTAGATAAGAGACCACTTGGACTATAATCCAATGGCTCAGATTTCAACAGAAAACAAAAACATTAAAAGCTTATAAAAATGAAATAAAACAGAGTTTTAACTTTGGCTCCAAGGATTTTAGCTTAAGGGTTACACATCAACAACAATTTTTATTACATTGTGGTCAGCAATGCTTCTTGTATTTCTTTCTTGTATTATGTTGCATTCCATAAAAGCAGTGATTCTATAATTAATTACCTGGCAGCCACAACGAACTTTAGGTTTTGTTTAATGAAATGCAGGAGGTTAAGAGTATTGTAGTTTTACCCTCGGGAGTGAGAGCTTTCAATAAAGAGGGTAAGAGACCCCATGAAGTATTTACCCAGAACCACAAGAAATTGAAGGAAGAAGGAGAAAAGTGGATGAAAGATACAGCAACTTCTTGCACAGTTGTAGGTGCTCTCACTATTACCATCATGTTTGCTGCAGCCTTCACAGATCCTGGTGGAAACAATGGAGAAGGCTTTCCCATATTCTTACATAAAAAGATGTTTATGGTTTTTATAGTTTTCATAGTTTCAGATGCTATATCTCTCTTTTCTTCCGTAACTTCAGTGCTAATGTTTTTGGGAATCCTTACATCACGTTATGCGGAAGATGATTTCCTCAAATCCTTACCCACAAAGATGATAATAGGCCTTTCAACGCTCTTGATCTCCATCGCTACCATGATGGTTGCCTTTTGTTCTGGCCTTTTCCTTATGCTTCATGACAGATTACAGATTGTTATCCCAATCATTTTCCTCGCCATCATTCCAGTCGCCTTATTTATTGGGATGCAATTTCGCCTTCTCAAAGAGATTTTCATTTCTACATATGGAGGAGGAATATTTGACAAGAAAGTAAAACGGTGGATGGAAATTCCTGATGGTGAATGAAATATATATTTTATTTTTTATTTAGAAATGAAATAATTGTATATTACTTTCGTAATGTTGTCATCGCTTCTAAGAAGCTTGTTTGTATTCACTATGTAAGTGTTTTGGGGTACTGTAATGAAAACTTGAGATTTTAATTGTTCTTTAATTATGAAGATATAGTTGAGTAGGAGAACCCTTTGCATCTCTCCCCTCCCCTCCTCCAGCCTTCTAATGTTATTTTTGAGTGAATGAGTTGTTGGTTTTAATGCATTAATTGTTCTTTATACAGAGATGTAGTTTTAGGGTTATGCCAAGGGTTCTCAACTCAACTCTATCATCGTGCTTTAGCCGAGCTCATCCTAACCATATGGGCTTGAACCACTACTACAAAAAACACTTTGCGCGACGAATGATTTTTGGTCGCGCAAAGGAAAATTTCGTCGCGCAAACTTTGCGCGACGAAGGATAACAACTTGCGCGACGAATAATGACGACTTTGCGCGACGAAAATAACAACTTTGCGCGGCGAATATTAATTATTTCGCGCGACGGACAATAACAACTTTGCACGACGAATATTATCTACTTTGCGCGACGAATAATATCTCCTTTGCGCGACGAAAGTTAATGTCGCGCAAGTGTACTTTGCGCGACGAATGTTAACGTCACGCAAAGGTTTGCGCGACGAAATATTCATTTATTTTTTATTTTTTATTTTTTATTTCGAAAATTTTAAACTAAAATAAACTAATTTAATAGTTTGCGCGACGAAATATTTTGTCGCGCAAGGTTTTTGACATTTTTTATTATTATTTCTCTTATATCAATTTCATTATATTAATTTGTTTAACTTTAATTTAATTTTATGATTTTATTTTTCTTAATTACTTTAATTTAAATTGACATATTCAAAATAAAATTACATAAGAAAAATAGTGGTCAAATTATCCAATATACATAATATTCAAAATGTACACTTAAATTAACAAAGTACAATAATAAAATCTACAAGCATCTTATATCAAATCCTCAACTTTAGCCATCAAAGCCTCAACAATTTCCTACAAAAAAAAAACAAATTTTGTCAAATAACAAAACAATAAAATAAAATAATGACAAATAATTGGCATAAACTCAAAACTAACTCCAAAAACACATATTAATGAAAAAAAATTTAAATTTACAGAGAAGTGAGTGTGAGAGAATTAGAGAAGATAGTGAGAGAGAGATGAGAGAGTGAGTGAGAGTGAGAGATGATGAAAAGAGAGATGAGAGAGTGAGTGAGAGTGAGAGATGATGAGAGAGTGAGTGAGAGTGAGAGATGATGAAAAGAGAGATGAGAGAGTGAGTGAGAGAGAGAGAGAGATAGTGAAGAGAGAGATAAGAGATTAAGTGAGAGGAGTGAGTGTGAGAGAAATGGTAGGATTTGGAGAGTGGGAAAGAGAGAGAAATGGTAGGATTTAGAAGACATTGAGAAAATGGTGGAGGAGTTATTTTGCTTTTAAAGAACGTATCACTTTGCGCGATGAAACAATATATTGGTCGCGCAAAGTGTTTAAAAAAAATTTTAAAAAAAAATTCTCATTTTCGTTGCCCGCCAAATTTTTTCAGTTTTGCGCGACGAATTTCTGGTCGCCCAAACTTTTGCGCGACCAAAATATTCCCGCGTTCCATTTTTGGTGCCCGCCAATTTTTTAGAGAATACTTTGCGCGACGAATATTTATATATTGGTCGCGCAAAGTCGAATTTTAAAAAAAAATCCCATTTTTGGTGCCCGCCAAATTTTTAGAATATATACTTTGCGCGACGAATATTTATATTGGTCGCACAAAGTCGAAATTTTTTTTATTTTAAAAATCCCATTTTTGGTGCCCCCAAATTTTTAGAGTATACTTTGCGCGACGAATATTTATATTGGTCGCGCAAAGTCGAAATTTTTTTTTTATTTTAAAAATCCCATTTTTGGTGCCCCCAAATTTTTAGAGTATACTTTGCGCGACGAATATTTATATATTGGTCGCGCAAAGTCGAAATTTTTTTTTTATTTTAAAAATCCCATTTTTGGTGCCGCCAAATTTTTAGAGTATACTTTGCGCGACGAATATTTATATATTGGTCGCGCAAAGTCAAAAAAAAAAAATTTATTTTAAAATTCCCATTTTTGGTGCTTTGAGAGTATACTTTGCGCGACGAAATACCAATTGGTCGCGCAAAGTCTTAAAAAATATTTAAAGCTAGTAATAAATACATATACTATTCAATTTCTTAAGTGTTATACGTACAAAATAAATAAATTTAAAGCTACTCAACGATCCAACCGTCAAACTTGTTTGTTTATACTTCGAGATCATATACACCAAAATTCAGAAAAAATAAACATTAAGAGATCAATTAATGGGACAAAACATTTCGACGATTATAAACGAAAATTCATGATTTAACGGTTATTTCAACCCTGATTTTGATGATTTTTTACAGCTACACTCCTTGATGCTATATGAATACAATGATTGCATTCGATCGTCAATTTAAAATATTTACACTAGTAGATACCACAAAATCGTATGTTATATTTAATAAAAGTATAAATAAACTCTTATTTGTTAGTGAATATATTGTTTTCATGGCATACGCATTCTACGAAACTAGTTTCAACGATCCAACCGTCAAATTTGTTTGTTTACACTTCGAGATCATATACGCCAAAAATCGAAAAAAATAAACATTCAGAGATTAAGTAATAGGACAAAACTTTTCGATGGTTTTAAACAAAAAATCACGATTTAACGGTTATTTCAACTCTGATTTTGATGATTTTTTACAGCTACACTCCTTGACCCTATATGAATATAATGATTGCATTCGATCGTCAATTTAAAATATTTACACTAGTAGATACCACAAAATCTTATGTTATATTTAATAAAAGTATAAATAAACTCTTATTTGTTAGTGAATATATTGTTTTCATGGCATACACATTCTACGAAACTAGTTTCAACGATCTAACCGTCAAATTTGTTTGTTTACACTTCGAGATCATATACGCCAAAAATCGGAAAAAATAAACATTCAGAGATTAAGTAATAGGACAAAACTTTTCGATGGTTTTAAACGAAAAATCACGATTTAACGGTTATTTCAACTCTGATTTTGATGATTTTTTACAGCTACACTCCTTGACCCTATATGAATACAATGATTGCATTCGATCGTCAATTTAAAATATTTACACTAGTAGATACCACAAAATCTTATGTTATATTTAATAAAAGTATAAATAAACTCTTATTTGTTAGTGAATATATTGTTTTCATGGCATACGCATTCTACAAAACTAGTTTCAACGATCCAACCGTCAAATTTGTTTGTTTACACTTCAAGATCATATACGCCAAAAATCGAAAAAAAATAAACATTCAGAGATTAAGTAATAGGACAAAACCTTTCGACGGTTATAAACGAAAAATCACGATTTAACGGTTATTTCAACTCTGATTTTGATGATTTTTTACAGCTACACTCCTTGACCCTATATAAATACAATGATTGCATTCGATCGTCAATTTAAAATATTTACACTAGTGGATACCACAAAATCTTATGTTATATTTAACAAAAGTATAAATAAACTCTTAATTGTTAGTGAATATATTGTTTTAATAGCATATGTATTCTATGAAACCAGTTTCAACGATCCAACCGTCAAACTTGTTTGTTTATACTTCGAGATCGTATACCCCAAAAATCGGAAAAAATAAACATTCAGAGATCACGTAATGGGACAAAACTTTTCGATGGTTATAAACAAAAATCACGATTAAACGGTTATTTTAACTCCGATTTTGATGATTTTTTACAGTTACATTCCTTGACCCTATATGAATACAATGAACCAATTTGATCGTCAATTTAAAAAATATATTTTCTACAATAATATATTTTTCTAACACAATAATTTTTTATTTATTTATTTTAGTAAAGACTTTGCGAGACGAAGATTATTATTTCGTCGCGCAAAGGCATCCAAAAATTTTTAAAATTTTTATTTATTTATTTATTTTTGTAAATACTTTGCGAGACGAATCAATATTCGTCGCGCAAAACTCTGTGCACCGAATTTTATTATTCGTCGCGCAAAGTTAGTTTTCGCGACGATTCTTTGTCGTCACGCAAAGTTTTGTCGCGCAAAGTCACTTTGTGCGACAATTTGTTTTTCGTTGCGCAAAATTGAGTCGCGTAAGACTTTGCGCAACAATGATTTGTATTTGTCGCGCAAAGTGATTTTGCGCGACGAATTTTGTTTCGTCGCGCAAAGTTTGGTCGCGCAAGGGGTTTTTTTTAGTAGTGAACTCAACTTTGTCGTCGTGCTTTAGCCGAGCTCGGCCTAGATGTATTTTACCTCACAAACATAAGTCCCTCAGGTCCCCAAACAAGAGAGTTCTGTGTGGGGAGTTACATTTTAATAATTTGGCCGAGCTGGCAATATTAAATCATATCATAAATTTTGTAGTAACTCATAGATCAGCACCATAAAGAGTCCCCAAATCTCCATAAAAAAAAAAAACAAGTGTGGCAAAAGGACTTGGGCAGTAGCGAAGAAAATAATAATTTGTCGTGCAAAGGAGAAATATAACTTGATGTGTAAATGGACTAATGGTATAGACGCCATGTATCATGATGGCATTGGTGAAGGAAGCTCAATTGAGGTTGACGAGTCTCGAGGACAAATCTTTGCCAATTTGAGGCTAAGCTCGGCACGTCGTGAGGTTGGGTCCCCACCAACACGGGGCTGAGCTTGGCAATTTGGGGTTGATTTTCTTACCAATATAAGCCTAAGCTTGAAAAATGTTGAGGTTGGACCCTTGCCAACCTGGGCCTTAGCTCAGCAAGGACTTTTGCCAACCTAAGCCTAAGCTTGGCAATTCGAGGTTGGTCCTTTGCCAACTTGGGCATGAGCTTGGTGATTTAATGTTGGTTCCATTCCAAGCTAAGCATGAGCTTGGTGATACGAGGTTGGTTATTTTCCAACCTGAGCATGAGCTTGGCGAGGTGAGGTGGGTCTCATGCCGACCTAAGCATGAGGTTGGCGGGTTGAGGTTGGTTCCTTGCCAACTTGAGCATGAAGTTGGCGATTTGATGTGGGTCTCATCGCCAACTTGAGCATGAGCTTTGTGAGTTGAGGTTGCACCTTTTGTCCATCAAGGCGCGATAAATGTAACATCCCAACCCAAAATATAATTATTCATGAATTTAATTAATTTCATAAAATATGAAATTACAATTTTGCCCCAAGGGTAGGGGTAATTTGGTCACTTTTTAATCTAGAAGGATTTTGGGAAAATGACTAGTACCATTGCGTAGATCGTATTGAGATGAGTCCTTAGACACATAATGGGCTCAAATCGGAGTTTTAACGAAGAAAATACAATCAATATACACTCAGTGGCATAATTGTTATTTTCTTGAAATTGGTTTTAATAAATCTGACTTTTTTCCTCTCTCTCTCTCTCTCTCTCACTCGAGTAGCCCTCTCCCCCTTCGTTTTTTTTGAAACAGCCACCACTGCAGCCACAAGCAGCCTCCGGCCACAGGGCCGGACCCAAAAGAACCGGGCCACCCTCCTTTACCCATTCCACCCCATCCCAGCCACCACCACCGTCGACAGCCACCGGATTTTGCAGAAAACTAGCCGGTTTTCGTGAGAAAATTCCCGGAGCTCGTTCAGACACCTCCGGCTACCATTTCCTTCGAATTTAGTATGTTTTCTCATCCTCTCTTTGTGATCTACCTGCTGGTTGCGTAATTTAGGAGAAATTTTTGCGTTTTGAAATGATTTCAAGAGATGGAAATTTTGGCTGGTTTCGGGCTCCGATTCTGGTCACTTTCGTCGACTTTTTGGGTTGGTTCAAGAACAAAAGTTGCTCCACTCAATGTCCTGATCATATAGGTATAAGTCTTGACCGGTGGTTTGTAGATTTTTCCGATCGCCTGAATCGCTTTTGACACCCATGAGCTGTCAGCACATGTGGCGGCGTGTGGGCATTATTTTGATGTCCCTCTTGTTCTAAAATGATCCCCATGTCGTCCCGAGCACGACGATATGCTCGAATATGAATTTGGTTATCGTTTGATCGTTGATCGGATATCACATATTAGGCATTATCCGGGTTCGATATGTTCGGATCGTTGGATCAACTTCTTTTCAATATATGTTGATATAAACATCCCTAGGATTGTGTAGGAATTTGTGGATTGTGAATCAGAGCCCCGAATGTTCCGATTCAATAACTTAAAATTGCGTTAAACAATAAACCATTCGATTGTGTGATCTCAAGCGATCCAATCGTTCGATTCATATCAAACTTGGAAGACATGTTTAGTAAACCGTGTTGAACCCGTAGGAACTTTCGGATCGGAAATCTGAGGTCATGGGCCTCGCGGGCCCGAATGACCAAGTTTGGACATTTTGACCCTCGGTTGACCGTGAGTCTTCCGAGGTAGTTTCACCCTTCGTGAAGTACTAGCATGACCATGTGAACGAGTCTTGACCGTTATTTGAGTTATTTTGATTATTGGGAGTATGAGCTTATTTATAATATATTATGGAATTTTTAGATATTATTTTGATAATTGAAATTATGTAATAGACGAGGATGGGAAACTTGATTTGGTGGGTTGTGAAAGTGAGCCTTTGGCTCGGCTATGATTATAAGGAAGTGAATGGACTTTGTTTTCAAATAATATTCATTATTTTCAAGGATAGAAAAATATGCATATTGAATCCTTTGACTTTGAGTTATTATATGTTTTGAAGTGGAAATATAATATGATTACAACAGTATTGGATTTATTTTCGTATATTTGCGGGAAGTGATTATTTTGAATGAATTTGTGCTATTTTTTAGTATGGTTATTTGTACTTAGATAAGTGTTGATGTACATAGGGTTGTTGGAAATGGTTTATGAAATGTGGATTGGGTTGTGGTTTAGGTTAGTTTGAGTGCTATTAGCACTACCTTATGTACCTCCTCGAATATGGAATATATGCTTGAGAGTTTATTGTCTATACTATGAATAGGTATTTGGAAAAATTGAATTAGGGAAGGGAATATTATTTTTATAATATTTATATAAGGGTTACAAACTCCACCATCATATGTACCTTCCTTGGTCATTATACCCACACGTGGCATTGGATTTTCCGGGGTGTGCGCTTCCTTGGCTACGAATTCTGGAATTGATGGATACTTGAAAATTGTGGATATGGTTTGGATATGTTGGAATCCGGGCACTCTTGACGGGGTGTTACTGTAGACCCTTAGTTGGGTAGTCTGCGAACATAGGACTTGTCACAGGTGTATGAGTCTTGAGGATTCGATTGTACGTGCTAGTAGCGTTAGTCCCTCAGTTGGACGGCTCGTTCCCTAGCCATATGGTCAATTGAGGATTCTTCTATGTGGATTAGTCAAACAATCCCCGGTTAGATTGTTTTCCCTGGTACATGATGTACATTATCATATGTACCTCCCCTTGAATACTAATACGTGGAAACAGTGGACATGGATACTTGGATACATGGAAATGGATAACTAGTTAGTTTGCGTGCGTATGACTTGTCACAGGCGTACGAGTCTTGAGGATTCGGCTGTACGTGCTGGTAGAGTTAGTCCTCCGGATGGACGACTCATCCCTGGCCACATGGTTGTTGAGGATTCCTCCATGTGGTCTAGTCAAGGGATCCCCTGATTGGATTGTCTTCCCCTGGTACATGATGATGGTGTGAAGTGTGATTTATAGATAGATATATATATATATATATGTGTGTGTGTGTGTGTGTGTGTGTGTGTGTTTATTTTCACACATATTGTATTTATATATATATGTATGTGGATTCGTTTTCGGTTGAGAATCTTGAACTTGTGTCTCGTGGGTACTCTGCATAGGCATGAATGTTTGTCATAGTTTGGAAAGTGTTGTTCGACATCATACGCCTTGGATAAGGTATGGTTGTGGGGATGATTGGTTTTACTTTGAATAATCGTTTATTATCTGAATTGTGATTGTTGATTTAAGAACTACGTATGGCTTGATCCCTCACCAAAGAGTACGTAGGTAGCCTAAGGTCTAACCTAGGTGCAGCTGCGGACTAAATTTCATTTTTGGAACTTTAATTTGGTCATTTGGATCTAGTTTGTCTTCTATTGTTTTTAATGAATTTGATTCTGACTTTGTCGTTGGTCCTGAAGCTCGGTTGAAACCGAGGCGTGATTAAATGAATGTGCATATTCCAATTTGACTAAGAGAGGGTGGTTAAAATGTGTTTATGGTCAAGACAAGTTTGAAACCCGTGTTGGATTGTTATACGACTTGGGCCGAGGCCTTAAATTACTTACGATTGTGTTTTGATGTTAAACATCGCATGATGGAAATTGGGAAGTTATTTTATGTTAATTACAGTGAGCATTCATAAATTTGTTTAAGTTCATTATTTGCATTGTTTAGTGTATTTTTGACTTAAGAGTATTGTTGGTGGTTCTGTTTCGAATTATTTAAAGGCCGGAGGTCTATTACGTAAATTGCATGTGATTATCTTGTGTCTGTTGCTTGTTAGGATATATATTATTTGTGTTTTAACAAGTGGAGAAATTTAGGAAATGTCCATTTTTCAAGGGAGACTCTGCCGAAATTTTGGCAGAAAGTCTCGTGTCCCTTTTCCTTGATTTTGGAAAAAAGGCTATAGTATCAAAAGTGGGCCCAGCATCGGTGTTATGTCGGAATTTCCACAGGATTCGTCCCGGATTCCGAGGAATTCGGAGCGGGTCCTGTCAATAAGAATTTGAGCTTGGACTTCTTGTCCATATGAGCTTGAAAAGAATTTAGCAGGGACATTTTTCCCATATGCACTTGATAAATAATTGAGTTTGGACCTTTCGCCCTAAGGAGCTCGATAAAAATAGAGCTTTGACCTTTTGTCCATCAAAGCTCGCCAAAAAATGAGCTTGCACCTTTCGTCCATTAGAATTCGACAGAAATTGAGCATCGTTATGCCAATCCAAGTTAGTTTCTAAGTTTAGGCAATTACCCATTTATGGATTGGGGTGAATCATGACGTTCTAATTAACAGGAAAAATTGTGTAAATTAGGACCCGAAGTCTTGTAGCACATGAAATGGAATGAGATTTGTGTAATTGCATTTGCGAAGTGGTTACCCACATGCCATGGCCATTTTGCACGTAATTAGTGGCTCTAGTTTGAAAATTTGATATTATTTGAGAGACATTTTGGACATTTATCACATTGACCGCCCCACACCGTCATCTACACTTCCCGTCTATTGTTAGTGACTAAACTCATAAAAGGTATACCTTGCAATTACCAGACAAGGAGCTAGTAATTGCATATGGAAATAACTTAATACATTGCAAATTGCATTTTCATTCTTTAACTTGATGGTCATATAGAATTTTATGCCACATAAAAATAAAAAATATATATATATATATGTATATAACTGATTCCTCCAATCAAGAACTGAAACCTTTGAAAGCATTGCATAGATAAATAGATGAAAAAGGTATTATTTAATCATAGAAACATGGAAACGAAATAATAACGGAAAGGAAATGATAAAAGAAAATTGCTCAATACCCTGTGCAGAAACCATTTCCAATTGCAGGAAAAACCTCTTTGAAGATTACATAAACACAACCAAATTACATGTGATATATATGGACATATATAAGCATATGCACCAAACCTGTAAAAAAAAAAAATCCCAAAAATCAAACAATCCAAAATTCAGAGATTCCAAAACCAACTAAAACAATCTCTAACCATTCCCTAAAATAAAAACAAACACTAACAGACCAAACAATTTTTTTTTTCTTCATCATATTTCCAGCTATATATCTCCGACATTTTTTATTATTTTTTGGTCATTCAAGTTTGCTTCATTAAAGCATTAGCCAAAGACACCAAAGGCCAGCAAAACAACAGAGAACGACAAACAGAAAAATAAATATAAACTCAAGGCACCCTGCACAAGAACACAAGCAGCTTAAGCAACAGCCCAAAAGGGAACCCTCATGCACACTCCCTCTAATCAAATAAAATTCACCAAATTTTGACAAGAAATACCAAAAAATCTAAGCTTGTTAAGTGGACCTTGGAAGAGGTAATAAGAGAAATAATTCATATTCAATGGAAATTTCAAAAATTATGAGAAGATCATCGTTATATAATTTAAACACTAGTATAAAGTTCAATAAAGAAACAATTTATAGATATTCAAACTGACCCACCAAAAAATGGAATTTCAATCTAAAATTTCTTACCAAGTGGATCTTGAGAGTTAATTCAACTAAAAAACTGTAGCAGAACATAAAATCTAGAAAAATATTAGGCTCAACAAGAAATACAAGAGAATAAAAAATAAAAAAAAGAAACAAAATCAAGGAAAATGATCATTGCTAGAGGGTGATGAGATGGGGTCCAAGATTTGAATATATAGCAGTAACACATCATACCTGGGCTGAGATGAGATCAAAGATGGTGCGTGCAGTTTGCATCAAGCCGTCGTCACTATCGAGAGAGAAGAGAGCTGAGCAATCTGTACATGGGAGGAAGACTCGGTCACCGTCGTCGAGAAATAGAGGAGTTGGCAGTTGAGATGAGTGGATTTTTGATCGCCGTCGAGAGAGTGATATAAGAGTAGCTTTTCCTTTCTAGGTGGTGCTAGAGGCACCAACTTTGGGCACCAACTTGCTCACCAACTCTCTAATAGAGATGGAGCCCGCCAATACAGTGGGTCCCACGCTCTATTAGAGAGTTGGTGAGCAAGTTGGTGCCCAAAGTTGGTGCCTCTAGCATTTTCCTTTCTGTTTCAGAAAAACAAATCTAGAATGAAATTAGGGATTAGGGTTGAGATGGAGAGATACGTTAGGGTGTTCAGAGCACCACCATAATCTTTTCTATTTCTTTTTGAAATATTATATATATATATATATATATTATCTGCTACCTGCTGTGGCAGTTTAGAAAAATTGGCACACCGGGGTGCGCACCGTAGACGTTGCCTCTTGGCTGCTAGGTGAAGAGTTCCAAATTAAAATTTGGAACCTGTTGAATGCTACTGATTCAGGAGGTGGATGACAGGTAATGACAGCCTATTTTCGTTAATTGTGTTTTTTTATATAATTATTTTTAGTTATAACGAATTCACAGAAATGTCCTTACACTTAACGAAAATCTTAAAACATAAATAGTGAATTACAACACCTTACAAAGTTGATGTGGTTAAAATTAAAAATTAAAAATTCAAGTGACAATAACGCATATGTCTAAAAATTTAGGTATGCAGCAAATTCCCTAATATTTTTTCTAAACAAACTATAAATATATAATGTTTTTTTCCTCTTACAAAGCGACGTTCACCAAAATTACAAGGAAGTTTCTCACTCTCTCTCCATGTCCAAAAAGTGCATCTCGAACAGTGCAGGGATAAATTATAGACGCTTCAATATTTTATTAGTTTTTATTATATTTTTTAAAATATATTGAATAATTTAATTGAAGTACTATTTTATACTCTATTTAAAATTGTGAGAAATTATGAAAAGAGTAGGGATAGTATTTAAAAAGAATGATCGAAATTATTTTTTGGGAAATTAGATAGAAGGATGAAAAAAGATTCAGGTGACAATGACGCAGAAAGTGCCATTCTCAGCTTTTTGAATCAGCAGAGACCACCGAAAAACCGTAGGGTCCACCAAAATTACAAGGAAGTTTCTCACTCTCCCCCATGGTCAAAAAGTTCATCTACGCGTACCACCGACGCAACTCACCAAAATTACAAGGAAGTTTCTCTCTCCCATGTCCAGAACGTTCATCTACGCGTACCACCGACGCAAGCCACACCCGCACATCACTTCATATGTGTAAGTGCAAATGCCTAAATACGCATATAAAATCACACACCCTCCAGCATCACCATCATAGAAGGCATAAACCCGCTGAGAAAGTGAACCTACCTCCGGCGTCTCACAACAACTGCTGACGCCGAAACTCTCTCGGCTTTAAGTATCCACTGCCCTCACCACGTTTTCTACTCTCCACTCACAAATTACACATACATCCGCCAAAAAAACTCACAATGGCCAAGGTGAGACCCAATTCATCCGCCTCTGATTCTCTATCGTTTGGTTTAGCCCTTACTTTCTCTCTATATGCTTGCGTTTGCTTGATGGGCTTGTGTTTGAGTGATGGGTTTTGGTGTTTGTTTTTGGGTTTCATGCAGAAGAACAATTACAATGGCGTCGAGAACAAGAACAAGAACAAGAACACCAACAACAATGACGAGGGTGAGAAGAAGGAGGACGGCTCCATCGCCTCTAAGATTGCCTTCTTTTTATTTTCTCTATTTTGATGCATGGAAAAAGTAATATTCCAAAGGAATTTGATTCAGATTATGCTCGGTTTCTACTTTATGGGTTGAATCTCATCCACAATTAGATTCAATTTTTTTTTTCCTTTTTGGGTTTAATTTCTGGGATGGTTTTTAAGTTGTGTGTATTATATATGCAACACAGGCGCTGAGTCAGTGAAATCTGTGGGCCAGGCGAACAAACTGACGGTGGTCGGAAAAGTGGACCCCACAAAGCTGAGAGACGTGCTGGCCACCAAGACCAAGAATAAGGTCGACCTCGTCTCTCCCCAGCACAAAAAGGACAACAAAGTCAACAAAGTCAACAAAGACGACGTCAACGACACGAAGAAAAAGCAGCCTGAGAAAAGAGACAACGACGAAAAACCCAAAGAGGTGTGTGTAGTGCGCGCTGGTTCCTAGCGTGCGCTTGTCTTGTTCTACGCACCTGCCTCAAAATTTTTATTTTTTTTATGTTTCAAAATTTAATCGCTTTTATTAATTAAAGGGGTCATGGGTTTGTGTAGGCTCCGTTGACGACGGCGGTTCTGAAGGTAGCCATTCACTGCGAGGGATGCGCACACAGGCTTACGAAGGTTGTGAGGAAGACCGAAGGTGAGGTTATAAATTCCGCCAATCGTTATGTGACGGCGTCGTTTCTACGGTGATGAATTTGTTTTCAATTATTTGACATGGGTAACGTGGACAGGGTGCTATTCAGTAAGTGCGGATACGACGAAGGACTTGCTGACAGTGACGGGTTCAATGGACGTGCAGAAATTGGCTGAGCATTTGAGGAAGAAGCTCAGGAAGCATGTGGAAATTGTGCCACCAAAGACGACAAATGGAGGCAACGACGGCAACAACAACAGCAACGACGGCAACGACGGAAACGACGGCAATGGCGGTGGCGGTGGAGATGAGAAGAAAAAAGAGGAAGACGAGGGCAATGGGGGTGGCAAAATGAAGAATCCAGAGGGTCAGTCCGGGTTTGCACAATTTTCATCTAGAAAGGTATATCGTCATGGATATGGTTATCAAAATGGGGCACTCGAAACGGGGGAAAAAATGTTGTTACTGTGCTGTGAGGTCTTTGGCTTACTAGTGATTTACAACCACTTGGGCAAGGACATTTACTCTAATGTCACACTGCACGCATTTACTCTACATTTGAATAGGTTCAAAAATATAAATAATTTAATTTAATCTTATTTTCTATATAGTTTTATTGTTGTTGAATATTCTAGTATTATAGTTGAGGTCAAAGTTACATATAAAAGTCAAAGCAAGCATTCTGTTGTGTGGTTCCAATTTTCAATCCTATGAGACATGGGATTTTTAGAACATGATGTTAGATCAAAGCAAGCATTGTGAGGGCTACATTTAGTCCTTTGGGCAAGGTTCTAGTGAGAACACCTATATAAGAACATTACATGAGAACATTGTTGGATCAAATTTGGGCAAATGTTGTGTGTTTTTTTTTCTAATAAAATTATATTTGTGGAATTAAAAAAAAATATTAGGTCAAATTGTTCAAAAAAGTTAAGGGAGATTCACTATTATACTCAACATAGGGGCCCAAATTATCATACATAAAATAGACTTTAGAAACACACCCAAAACTTATTTACAACATAATAAAGAGGCTTCAAACTTCCTATAAATTTCAAAACTGCCATCAATTTCTTCAAACAAGCTCAACTCCAAAACCTCATAAGAAAAACCCAAAACAATCGGCATCAAAGTACTTTAATAATGAAAATTAAATTAAATAAGGCAAGTTGTCACTTTTTGGGTTTTTTCGGTTTGTTTATACAAATTAAACGGTGTAAGGTTTATCTATATCACTAATGCTAAGAATGAGTATATAATTAAATATCTCAAAAATTAAATTATGAAGTTATTTAAAAAGATTAATTGAAGAAAAGTTATCCATGAAAAAAAAAATTACACTTGAATCATTCTTAAACAATTTAATGAAGTTGTGAACTTCAAATTTGAGTTTGGAGGGTTGGGGGAAAAACAATTTGAATCCAAGCAAACCCCAAATAGTTACCTTTTGAAGGGGGAAATTTGGGTTTAGGACCAAAATGATTGGAGAAGGCCTTAGAGCGATTCCATCCGTTGCCTCCAGCCAGGTCAGGACAGGGCCCAGGCCCAGGCAAGCACTTCCAACTAGCCAAGTTGCGGGTCCCATGTGACCGGGCTAGCCCGCAGGCAAAACCAACCCTCGGGTTGCTGATGTCAGCATTACATGCATCAACGTTAAAAAAATTTTGAAATTATGTGCGCTAACGCCAAGTTGTCGTCAGCCTTGCTTTTCGCCAACGGTAACATGCCACGTGGCGCGTTCTGGTCGCTCCAATGGTTTTTTCATCAAATCCAACAGCTGTCCTTTTTTTTTTTTTTGGCTTGAAAAATCTAAAATAAATTCAAATTTTTTTAAAAAAAATTACCAAAAAAATTATGTAATTTTTTTTCCCTATAAATACAAAATACCTACCAATGTTGTTCACTTCCAACACCAAATCCTCAGACATTTTCTTCTCCTTATATTATTTTTCACTTTGTACACAAGATTTTCTTCACTTTCAATTTTCATTTTTATTCACCATCTTATGGCATCTTCCATCGAAGCCAGAGGGTCGTAGACAAATGATTGAAGAAGTCAAAATCTTGGCGACGAGGTAAAAAATTAATCGCCGTTTTATTCAATTTAATGTCATTCTTTTTGATATTTTCTTGTATTTCCAATTCAATTTTTTAAATAGATTATTCAAGGCAAAACAAAAAAAGGAAAACCATTACACATGGCCCCTCAAGTGAACAATGCCTGCAGTCGGTTGCCTTGGTGTGTTCCGTGTAGGAAATAATGGCACTATTATGTCCTCCGAAGGAAAATACTCCCCCACGTCGTGATTTGGTGGAATCGCCTCCGCCAATAATTGAGTCGTCCTTATACTCGATTGTGTCAGACTATGAGGATCATGAGTATTTCAACTGTATGATGAGTGAGATGTGAATTTTATAATAAATATGGACATGTGACAACCGAAAATCTTATACAAAAATTTTATCTGAAATTTGAGATGTGAATTTTATAATAAATATGGACACGTGGCAACCGAAAATCTTATCCAAAAATTTAATATGAAAATTTTATCGGAAATTGTCCGAAATATGAGATGATAATTATATATAATAAAAAATGACATGTGGCATCCGAAAATATTCTCTAAATTAATTGTTTAGGTAAAAAAATAAAATAAAAAACTAAAAGTAAATAATATTTGCCCTTTGCCATGGCAATGGATGGAAACACACCTTGCTTTTTGCAAAAGCTGCCACTATTCATGTAAATAGTAACAGCCCTTGCCTCTCTTTGCCCTTTATTATGGTAAATAAGTGGAAGTGCTCTTACAATTTAAATATCGCACCATTTTGCTTTCCTAAATCAAGTGCCTACCCAATTATTTTTTGTTTGAAAAGAGGAGGGAGACTTATAAGTCATAAAACACCGATGCCTTGGTTGGCTGTCCCTATCGCATAGCCAACTATTGCCCAGATCACGAGAAAAAAAAACAACTTTTGCCAGCTAAGACAAGGAAAAGGACAAGGATAAGAAACAGAAGAAATTTCAGTACTTTATTAAGATGTGCTCAACCCCAATTATGCGAATGTTCTTTTCAAAATTTAAAAGAAAAAAAAATATAGCAAGCCTGGGCAGGACTAAGAATGGTGAAAGGCCTGGTTCCTGCGGGTGCAATCGTTGTTGATGTTCTTTGCAAAGATAACTATGAGCATAAGCATTGGAGTGCGTTGGTTAAAAATTACTTGCTGGCTCAAGACCTTTGGGACGTAGTGGGGGCTACAGCTGAACCTACTGTACCAGAAGAAGCTGATCACGCTTGGAAGAAGAAGACTGCCGCGGCTTTACATGCGATCCAAATTTCGTGTGGGCCGGACAGTGGCGGACCCAGACTTTTGTTCATCTGGGGGCGTAAAAAACAATTTCATAGCTGACTCCTACAAAGTCTAGGTTTTCATAGCAATACGATATATGTTATAACACATAATCTATTTCAATAACTTTTTAATATATGATTTTGGGCCAAAATCTAAGGCTTTATATATTGGACCACATCTTATTAAGTCTTGGGCCTTGATGTTTTCAATGTAGGAGAGGTTTTGAGCTAAAACCTTAAAGACTTTACTTATTTAGGGTGTTGAGTGGGGATTTTGCATGCAAAATATTAGCCAAGTGTCTTGTTTTTATTGGCAAAGTGTTTGGCTAGATTGGTGAACAAAACACTCAAGTGTGGGCAGCTGCCCACAGTAGGCATATGCTGGGTCCGCCACTGGGCCGGATGCGTTTTCCGTGATTAAGGAGATCAGTTCAGCCAATATTGCTTGGGATACTTTGGCCCAAACGTTCGAGCAACAACGATGGAGATCTGTTCAGTCCGCAAACTCATCAAACACCCCAGGTATACCGTTAAAAAAAGAACAAAGAATACTCAAATGTTAATGTGCTCCGTCCTTGCAAAGACTTGATCTGAATACATATAACCCTCTAATTTCCAAATTATTTATTCAGCCAAACATATATTAGTTTAATATATAATAGATGCGAATAATTAATGTCCAAAGATATATATAATATACTTGACAGATGAGAACAATGTGGCCGAGCATGATCTGTATGAACCTTTCTCTGCTGCTGTTAAGATCGGTGATTGGCATAAAACGAATGAGTTTCTTAGCCGAAATCCCAATGCAATAAGAGCAAGATATATTCAACAGGAGGGACAGCTCTTCACATTGCAACCAAGTTCGGACATGAGCATATGGTGGAAGAGTTGGTGCAGTTGATGACAGCTGAAGACTTGGAGATACGAGATTTTGGTTGGACAGCTCTTCATCTTGCTGCAAGATTAAGTCTCAAAATGGTTGAATGCATGGTTGAAAAGAACAGGAAACTACTTGGTATGGTCGAAAAGTCCCACGGTCTGACGCCAATTCTCTTCGCTGCTAAGAATGACTTATGGGATATCGTTCATTATCTCTATCCCCTCACTCCGATCGAAGACCTAATGCCAGAGAATGGCCCTTATGGCGCTGGACTTGTTTGCTTTTGTTTCTATCCCAAACAATTTGGTAAAATTCTCAACCAACCAAAACCCACATTATTTATTTATTATTCAAGCTTTAACTTTTTTTATTTGTCAAAATTCAAGCTTTAACTTTCACAATTCCTGTTTTTCGTTTTGTTTTTCTAATAATAGATATTGCATGGGACTTACTTCAGCGCTACCCACGACTGGCCATTGCTAAAAGCCCAGAGGGCAAATCCCCTATATTTGTATTGGCAGATATGCCTTCTATATTCCCGAGTGGGACGCCGCTCAAATTCTGGCAACGGTGGATCTATGACTGTTAGTAATACATTCTCTTTTCTCTTGCTACAATCACGTTCATTATATCCCATGTATATTTTGCTAACAGTTTATCTACCCCATTAATATAACAATAATGCCTACCCTTATCTCAATTTTATACCACTTAAGTTGGACATCCCAATTCACTTAAATTTTCTTATGTTTCATAGTTTCAATTATAACTCTTTAATAAATAAAAATTGTCAAACGTTTATCTTCTTGCCTCACTCCTCCTCTGCTATATATACATCACTCCCAATCTCCTCCTTCCTCCTGAAAGTGCCCACTTTTTTTTTTTTTTTTTCTCGTGCGCTTCTTCATCCTCCCTCCCTCCCCATTTCAAGAATAAATGGAAAGAATTTGACCAAAAATAAAGTATGGAACTGAAAGTATGGAATGAGTGTCGAAGAACCAACTTAATCACCAAAAATTGCACACTTGTCCATTTTCGAAGATCTTTGTATGTACCTAAACCTTACGATCTAGTTACTTGTGATAATAACTCGGCAATTGATATTGCTCATAATCCAGTTCAACATGATTGGACAAAACATGTTGAGGCCGATAGCTTCTTCATCAAAGAGAAGATTAAGAACAAGAGTATTTGCATGCCTTTTGTAAAATCAAAAGAGTAGTTAATTAGTACGGATGTCTTGACAAAAGCTGTTTTTGAAATAACTCAATTACAAAGTTAGGCATATTGGCGATGTGTATGCACCAACTTGAGGAGTGTTGACGTGAGTTAATTAGGTAATTTATTTCCTATTTAGTTTAGTTGACATCCGTATTATTAGCATATATTCCTTTTTATTTATCGTATCTGTTTCCTTATAAATCACATATGTAAATCCTTATATATTCCTTCCTAAAGAGAAAAATACATCATCAAATTATTCAAACTCTACAGTTCTTATCACCAAGTAGCTCATTTCGTTGAAAAGTATGCACTAAATTGTACATTTTTTCATCTCTTGGGTTGAGGACGCACCGAGTTGGGTGATTCCTCTTTATTTCTTTAGGTCAGAGCCGCACCTCTCTTTTTCTCTCTTTTCTTTCCTATCTCCCTTCTTCTTTATTTCCTCTCTTTTTCTTCCTCTTCTTTCTTCCTTTGTTTCTCTGTTTTGTTTTTTTTTTCCCTTCGTTTTTTGTTTCCATCTTTCTGTCTTCGTTTTGAAGATCCAAACTTTGGTTCTAGATCTTGATGTGCATGATATAAGCTATGAAGTGTCGAGTTGTTTGTCATTTTCTGTTGGTTTTGAGCTCAACAACAAGAGATATAATAATAAGGAGGCAATAACTTGCTTCTATGTTTTTCTATTTTGTTTTCTTTTTCAATTGCTTCTTCTGCGTTTTCAATTTATCTGTATCTCTATTTCTATCTTGGATGAGCAGATCCGTGTATCTGTAACTCTATTGGTTTTTATTTGGCTCTTCATAGCAAGGCTAAGGAAGTGTTTGGCCTGAATCTCGAAAAATCCTCAAAAAATTAATTGTGCTCAGATAAGGCTAAAACCGAGAGAACCTAACTGGAGCAAAACCTGTCCTAAGTCGTTCGGTTTAATGTCGGTGTTAGCTAGAAACTAGACCGAACTGAACCAGATGAATAGATTCGATTCTAGTTTCAGTTACGGGTGGGAACCGAACCGAATTGTGGCCACCCTTATCAGGCATATTGGCCATGTGTGTGCACCAACTTGAGGGGGAGTATTTACGTGAGTTAATAATTTATGGCAATCAAGGAGATTTATTTCCTAAGTTAATTAGGTGATTTATTTCCTATTTAGTTTAGTTGACATATCCTTATATATTCCTTCTTACGGAGAATAATACAATCATCCAAATATTCAAACCCCAGCTTCCTCTTCGATCACATGATATGTTTTCTTCTCTTTGAATTAATGAAAGTTTCAGTTTTACGGAAAAAAAATAAAATTTATTGACTATGCTTGTCCACTTTTCTTGATAGGTATGCACATACAGCCTCTTGCTATGCCTGATGTTATTATATATGTTCCAAATCCAGAAATTGAACTGGGTAACCAAAGAAATATCAGTTTCTCAGGTTTGCTATCTCGAAACCCCAGCTTTGGTTCTTGGAAAAAGAAAAAAAAAACCCCAGCTTTGGTTTAATCAAATGCAATCATTTTCTGTATATATATTCTTTTAATAAGAAGTTGATGAAAGAAAATTGTTCTAGTATGCTCATAAACAAGAATATAAATATAAATATAAATAAAATATATAGCAAAGCACATTCATGCTCTGTACCTCGCACATATAAAGGCTCGACCTTTGGTTTCATATTCATGGTTGTGCATAAAATAATAGTTTGACATGATGCGTTAAATATTTAACACAAATTTTTTAATGAGGGTTTCCAAGTCTCACATAACAAATGAAGCACAAAAGAAGTGTATATAATTTTTTCTTGGTTTTTTTTTCTTTCTTTTACTATTCATATTGTGATTTTTAATCTGCATTGCACTCTTAGGTTTTTGCAGGGGCTTTCTTCTACCCTCCACAAGCTTTTTGTAACACCCCGACCCTAAATTATTTAGCCACCAAATTATTTAATTTATTTAAATATAAATTTACAATTTTGCCCTCGGAGTAGGGGTAATTTGGTCATTTTAATCCGGAAGGATTTTGGGGCAGCGGCTGGTAGCTTTATGTAGGTTAGACGAATCCATAGACATGCGGTAGGCTCGAATCGGAGTTGTAACGAAAAAGTTACGATCAAAAAACCCTCAGTGGCATAATCGTAAATAAGTTGAAGTTTGAATTTTTATTAAAAAGACAGAAACGCCCTCACTTCTCTCTCTCTCTCTCTCTCCCTGCGCGCAGAACAGCCCCCCACGGGTTACTGTTCATCCGAACGGTTTTTCCTCTGCCATCTCCTCCACCGGCCACCAAATTTCATGATATTGGTACCAAAATGTCAAGCTCACTTCCCTCTTCCTATCCCGACCAATCTCAGCCGCTGGAACCACCGGAGCTGGCCGGAAAACGAGAAAATCCGACTGGTTTTTTAACCAAATTTTCGCCGGCGGTTTCTCCCTCCTCCGGCCACCAAATCGGTCGAGTAAGGTATGTTTTTCCACCTATTTTTCATGCTCTAGCTGATGGTTGGGTAGGCATTGAGAAATTTCTGCGTTATGGTAGTTAATTAAGCGATTGAAAAATCTGCCAGTTTCGACCTCCGTTTTCAACCACTTCCGGTCACTTTTTGGGGTATGTCCAAGAACAAAAGTGACTCCAAATTAGGGGCATTACCTAGGGTAGGTGTCTTGGCTCAAGATTCTGAGATTTTCCGGCGATACGATATCGCTTTGGACAACCACGCACTGCCAGCGCGTGTGGTGGCTCGTGGCCACTATAGCAGAGGGGTATTAAGTCCCAATGTGATCCCCTGGTCCTCACGAGCGCGTAGGATTTTACGGATCTCAATTTGGATACCGTATGAGTCTCGAACGGATATTGCCTATTACGCGTTATCCGGGTTCGACAGGTTTGGACCGTTGGATGGTCTTGAATTTATTATATGTTAACCTGGGCATCCTTAGGATTGTGTAGTATTCGACGGATCGTGAAACGGAGTCCCAGAGACTCCGGAAATGCCAACCCTAGGGCTAGGATTTCAGTAACCGTCCGATCGTGAGCAATCCGGCCATTCGATTTGGACCAAACTTGCAGGACGTGTCACTACTACAAAAAATGAAATAGACGACGGGAATCCACCGTCGTGTATCATGGTATACAACCGACGAGAATCGACCGCCGTCTATTAACACATGAAATAACGACGATAAATAACCGACGTGGTTAATATATTACACGTTATTAAACAAATAAAACCGACGTAGATTTCAGACATAAAAGCATAAAAAGAGACCTTTCGACAATAATAGATGACGGTTTTAGTAAAACACAGACGTTTAAATAATGTTAAATGTCAAAAACAACTACAAAACCGACGTAAATATGTTTATCAATGTCTCTAAATAAAAAAAAACCGACGTGTAAAACTTAGAAACCGTCGTGGTTAATAAATATTACGTTCACTAAATAAAAAAACTGACGTCTAAAACATATAACATGGCATATATTTACTTTCACTGACGTAAAAACAATAATAACCACGACCCTTTAGGTCACCACAAACGTTGAAAATTATTTTGACGGCTTGAACACAAAACAAACGACGTAGTTAACATATTACACGTCATAAAGAAACTAATACCGACGTCGATTTGATACATAAAGCATAAAAAGAGAACTTTCGACTAAATAGACGACGGTTTTAGTAAAACACAGACATTTAAATAATGTTAAATGTCAAAAACAACTACAAAATCGACGTAAATATTTTTATCAACGTCTCTAAATCAAACAAAATCGGCGTGTAAAACTTAGAAATCGTCGTGGTTAATAAATACTACGTTCACTAAATAAAAAAATTGACGTCTAAAACATATAACATGGCATATATTTACTTTAACTGACGTAAAAACAAAAATAACCACGACCCTTTAGGTCACCACGGACGTTAAAAATTATTTTGACGGCTTGAACACAAAAAAAATGACGAGGATTTAACATTACACGTCGGTTAATTAAAATACCTGTCATGTTTAATCCATTTACTACGGTCTAAGAGTCACATTTTAGGACGTTGTTAATGCTTTACAACATCGGTGGTTGTAGACTTTGACGTGGTTGGCATTTTAAAAGTCTCTTTTGTGAGCCACTTAGACGTGTGTAATCTCTGAGATGTCATTGCTTTTAGCTTAACCGTCGTTAATAAGTAACGAAACGCCTTGAGTTATGCATTTGACGTCGGTTATTATAAAATGTAGGTCGTGGTTATACTTTACTATGTCCCAAGAATTCAATTATTCGACGTTGTTATTTCCTTACTACGTCAGTTATTTATTTATTACATGACGTGGCTAGTCTTTGTTAAGTCTCTTTTATAACCTTTTTTGACGTGTGTATTCTCCGAGACGTCAATTGTTTAATTATAACTGACGTGCAACAATGTTTTTTACGACGTTAATCATCAATTGATTATATCCCTAAATTCGTCGGTTTGAACTCTGCCGTCGTGTTATACATTATTATTCGTCGTTGATTATTTTATTTACCGTCGTTGTTTTAAATATTATTAACCGTTTTAAAATGAATTTTAATTAAACCGACGTGTTTTCCTTTTCAAATGGCGGTTTTTATTTCATTTTTGCATTGTCATTCCACGTCGGTTGTGAAAACCCGACGTTGGTTGTTTTGTAGACGTCTCTTTTTGAGATTTTTGTAACTTGACCGTCGTATTTTCAGCTTTAACCGATTATTTTTAATTTTTGATTTGTCGTGCCCAAAGCCTGTAGAATGAAAATGTGATCGGAATTAAAATGATATACAGAGCTATGAATTAATGTCATACAATTAACTGCATAACTAATGTCATACATTACAACAATCAATCAATCCATATATCTTCACACCCATCTCTAATATTCTCACTCCCAAACTCACCCACTAGGTCATCAAATGTGTCAACATTTGGTATCCCTCTAGAAAATGGCTCACACTCAATTCTAATATCACTTAGCACATCATCACCAATAACATCATTATATTCTCTATTAGGCATTGATAATACTACCGATCAGATCCAATATTGGCAAAATCATTATCATCCATCCCTAATTCTTCAGAAACAAAACTGACCCTACTTTGCTCATCTTCTTCCACATTTCTACTAGCATTGGTAGTCCATTCCCAAGGTTCTCTGTGCCATGCCCAAATCTTATAGCTTTGGTCAATTCCATTAAAGTATAAGTGTTCCCTTATAATTCCAACCCCAAACAATCGAATATTCCCACATTTAACACATGGACAACGAATCTCAGTTGTATTTCCAAGATTTTCTAACGCAAAATTCAAAAATCCTTCCACCCCTAACTCATATGCCTTCGATCTTCTATCCGCATGCATCCATGACTTATCCATCTCACACTCTATAAAATTCATATATATATATATATATATATATATATATATTAAAGTGGACAAACCAGCAATGAAACACTACCTCATTCAAATAGCAGAGAACAAAATGAAAATTAAATATAAAACATAGACAAGACGACAGTTTGAAAAAAATAATCGTCGTTTAATATTCATTCAGATGACGGCATCTATAGTCACCGTCGTCATTAAGACACCCAAACCCAGAAATTTGAAACAATGTTCTGGTAGCCTAAAGACGACGTTTAATGGAGAAACAGTCGTCTTTAGGCTACCAGTTGCGGCTTAAAACTCAGACGACGGGAGTAAATTATCAACCGACTTATAATAAACATTTGGACGACGGTTTGATCATTCAACCGTCGTCGTAGTTAAAAAAAAACAGCTTAAATCTCCCATCCCCATTCCTTTTCCAAGAACCCATGGCCAAACAAACATAAAAGAACCCAAACAGAGAGCAATTATCACAAGAATGCAAACACCAAAACATAAAAGAACCCTAATATAGCTACCAACGAAAACATTTATGGATTTAAGAAGAGATTAGGGTTGTACTTACATGGATATTGAGAGAGAGCTGCGAGAATATAACAACTCCTTGAGAGAGAGCTTGGAGAATCTACGTACCCAATGCTTTGAGAGAGAGCTTGGAGAATCTACGTACCCAATGTTTGAGAGAGAGCTTGGAGAATCTACGTACCAATGCTTTGAGAGAGAGCTTGGAGAATCTACGTACCCAATGTTTGAGAGAGATCTTGGAGAATCTACGTACCCAATGCTTTGACAGAGAGCTGAGAGAATATAACAAAAGCTTGAGAGAGAGCTGAGAGAATTAGGGTGAAAGGGACTAGAGAATCTACGTACTTACACGGATATTGAGAGAGAGCTGGGAGAACGAAAACTTTCAGACAAATTTATGTTGAAGAGAGAGAATAAACTATTTGAGGGTTGAAGGGAAATTCTGAAAATTTTAGGTCGCGGTCAAAAATTTTAAAGTACTTGCGTTTTACAATGACGACGGTCAACACTTACATGGTTGTCTAATTCTTACTTACAACGTCGGTTTCTATAAAAGACTGACGTTCTAAAAATAAAAGGACGTCGCTATTCAATAACCGAGGTCGTAAACCGAATGCAATTAGTCTTTGTTTATGTAGTTGACAAAAAACAGGGGGAGAAAACCGGCGTCGTTTCAAAAAACCCTAAACCATAAATCCTAAATTTTACAATAAATTTAAAAAAATACACAAGTACGAGAAAAATGAACCGAAAATTGCTATGGACTCCTTACAACAATGCCTTCTACAATGGTAGGCTAAAATATGGATTTCATAATTTTGAATTTATGGGCACCAATGGATCACATAAACTTTAGGGTTATGTTATGTAAAGTATAAGGAGTACCATGCTTTGTCTCTAAATTTGTTTGAATTTTGTTATCATTCGAACTTTGAAAACTAAAATTACATTTTTCAGGCCTTAACGGTCAAGATATTGTCTCAATCAGTGCATAGAATTTGCCGGTATATTTTTCGGATTTTGTTTTGAATATATTCTTAATATTAGTAATTAAATACAATAAAAAAAAAAATATATCAAAAAATATATTTTTTAAAGCTTTAGGATAGAGACAATATTCCAATGCTTGGTAGTTTTCAGTTTAATTTTTGGATTTAGTTTTGAATTTAATATGTAATTAAATAAATATAAAAGTCATTAAAAATTAAATGAAAAAATGACCTATCCGACGTTGTATCCATTTACAACGACGTTAAACATCACAAACTGACGTCCGAAACTAATATAAAACGACGTCTTTTTATAACAGACGTTGTTTAATTATACAAAGGCGGATATTTAATAATATCCGCCTTCGTATATTATTAAGACGTCGATAAGGTTATACTAACCGACATAGTATATGACTACAAAATTCATTTATAAAGGATGAATTAATTATAAACCGTCGTTGTTATGACTATTAAACGTCATTTTAGTGTATATAACCGACGTTGTTTACATATAGAAAGGCAGATATTTAATAGTATCCGCCTTTGTATATTATTAAGACGTTGATAAGGTTATACGAACCAACGTAGTATATAATTACAAAATTCATTTACACAGGATGAATTAATTATAAACCGTCGTTGTTATGGACTATTACATGTCGTTTTTAAGAATTGCCGTCGATGTTATATTTCCAGTTACTGCAAGACGACCATTGTGTACACGTATGAGACGTGTAAATTAGAATCAGACGTCTGTTTTTGGGAACTAAACAAGTTTTAAAACAAAATTTAATTTTTTTTTATGTTTGTTCGCTTGATTACAACAAAATATTTATGTACATTTTAAATAAACTAAAATAAACCCTAAACATTGTTCATAAATATTTATCTACATCAATTATCCTTCGGTAATAAGTTGTTCACCGACTCTTGTTTATACTGAACTTTATCTTTTTTCTTTTCAAACTGCAAAATAAACCAAAAAAACCGACGTGTTATAAAGATACAAACGACGGTTTTAAACAAAAGTATATCCAAAATGTTGCGTTTTACCTCTTCTTGAAATTTAGGTCTGGATCATGAATTATATCTCACATGAATCGCATCACGTAGTAGCCACATTCTACACTTGTAGGTTGTTCAGGAGTGCCGTGTAGATTTTTCCAGATGGCTTGCTGTTTACGTGAATTTTTATTTATATGAATGTTAAACATTTTAATTGACCTGTTACAAGAAAACAAAGGGTGTTAATGACAAAACAAAATATTTAAATACAAATAGTAACCGTCATGGTAAATCAGTCAAAACGACGGAGTTTTTTTAAAAAAAGATGTGATATTTTGTTTAAAAAAAGACGTGATATTTTGTTTAAAAAAATAGTAACCGTCGTTGTGTAACATTATAACGTCGGTAAGAGTAAGACGTCGTATAACAAAAAATTGAGCAGTAAAATTAAAACGTTCTTAATAAAACCCAAACGACGTGGTAGTTAAATTAAAACGACGTTTTTAAGAAAATACTGACGTGGTAGTTAAATTAACACGTCGATAATAACTTACCGTCGTTATAGTTTAATTATAACGTCGGTATTATTAAAACCGTCGTTTATTTAAATACTTTATAGGAAAAATCTTAAATCAGAAGAAATCAACTTACGTATTCACTATATTTTTCATGTCGTCGTCAACCATGCGTTTTGGCAGTGAATTCATGTAATAGGGAATCTCCGTTGCTAGTCTCACAATTTACCATCACCCAATGACCCCTGCACATAATGATTCATATAGGTTAAATAGTACTACAAAGAAATATATTAGAAGCTCAGGAAAATATTAGAAGCTCAGGAAAATAGTACTAACCCTGGATTATAAGGGACCAAGAAAAATTGATTCCCATCTGCTGTATTCAGGCGGTTTGACAAGTTTTTTATTCGGTCTGATATTGATTCAGCTCCAGAAGCTCACTAGCCCAGGGTCCACGAGGCCAACAAGGTTTACCATATTTGCCATTTTTAAATAGTCAAATAGGAACCTAAAATATATGAAAGTCAATTAAATGAGATTTTAATTTAAAAGAAAGGAAAATGTAAAACAAAATGGGATTAGAGAGAATTACCTCATGTATACTGATATCACTGTGGTTCCAATCTCAACCATGGAACCAAACTGCAAAATATCTTCAGGTAAGAGGAAGGTATCACGCTCAAAGCCAAACACTTCCTTGGGCATGTGAATTGTCACAGCCTCCTTAGTAGGCAACAACTTGGTCTGGACGTGTTGGCATAAGGCTAAGAGAGGAGGTGGCATGTCTAGCTTTGAGAGATCCGTGTTACACGAAATAAATAAAGAAATATAAGTTAGTTTGTGTGTGAACTAAAATAAATGACTCTAACTAACCCAAAAAACAGACGTGGTATATAATATAAACGACGGTTTCTAGTAAATACTGACGAAGGGAAGGTTATACATGTCGGTAAATACATAACCGTCGTTGTGTTGAAATTATAACGTCGCTATACTATAGAAAGGTCGTCTAATATAAATACAGTTAATGAAATCATGAAATAGACGGACGGTTTATAAAAGAGTTAGACGACGGCAGAAAACACAGTCGTTATTTTTAATGTCTAATAATTTGCAAATCAAGTAAAAAGCGTCGTGGTATTTAACTAAAACAAGACGCGTCCTGTAAGAAACAACGTATATACCGTCGTTATTTTAAATTTTAACGTCGGATATTAAAAGGAGCGACGTCTATTTAAATTAAAAGGCAGAAATATAAAATAGCAGAAATTTTACCGTGTCCTCTTGCTGTTTTCCAGCAGTATCAGCTTCAGGCTTTGAATCTTCTAATCCCAAAGCTAGGGGTCTGATACCAGTGGCCCCAGAGCAGCTTTGCCTTATCAGACATTGGATTTTTTGGGCTATGATCTTGCGGGGGTAAAGTAATTGGAGTAATTGGAGAAATTGGGGTTTTGAGGATCTGGCTGGGATCAAAACTAGGAACTAGTTGACGAAAATATGCCAACATAGCCTCCCTCTCTGCTCTGACTGCTTCCATTGTAGCTTCCCTTGCCCTCGCCTCAATCCTCAAGGTCTCTTCTCTGACTGCCTCCCTCACACTTTCCTTCAATTTGTCACCAAATTTCACTCTCTGTTGTTTCGGCAAATTGAAGAACTGAGTTGGGGTAACTCCCAGCACCAGCTCCTCTGACTCTCCCACCATGCTCGGGGGTTCCCAAAGCAAGAGTCAAGACATCATTGGTCCCGGAGACAGTCAGAGTGCCTTCGGAGACTTGCTTTTGCAAATCATCCTAAAAGAGAGAAAGAGAGATTGTTAGAAAACTGAGCAGGGTGTAAAACAGATAAATATACCGACGTTGTAAATTATAAACGACGGCGGTTTTCTTAAATTCCTGACGTAGTATTAATTTAAAATGTTTGTATTTAACTATCGTGTTGTTTATATTTTACAACGTCGGTATATAAAAAATACGTCATATATTCAAAATAAAATAGATTAAAACATAAATCAAAGACCGTCGTAGTATTCAAATTAAGACGATGGACTAGTGAAAAAACAGACGTAGATGTCCAATTTCATACGGCTGCACAAAATTACCGTCGTTGTATAAAGCATTCTAACGTCTAGATAAGATAAAACCGTCGTAAATGTTAATGAAGAAGTGAAAAAACTCGATTGAAATATGCATTCTTTTCCAGAAATTGTGTACCACAAATTTCAGTGAAATAGACAGAGAGAGGGAGAGTGTGTGCGTGAGTAAACTTAAAACAAAAATGCTGTTCATAGAGGAATTTAATCAGTCGTATTAATTCTATCTAGACGTCTACTTTATTCAAAAAACCGACGTTCTATTAATTTTTAAACGTCGGTAAATTAAGCCCGTTGTGGGGTTCATTTTATAACAGTCGCTTATTTAAAGATAAATGACGTCTATAACAAAATAAAACACTCTATTTTTCAAATTTAGAACAGAGTTAGTGAGACTTACGATTAGTTTTGCCTTCTCTGCAACCTTTGGATCAGGGATGTTTCCTGTTTTATCTTCTCTTGCCTTCTTCCATAGAATAGCTCGATCGATTTCTTCAATATCGGGCATGGTTTCTACCAATTGCTCCTCCAAACCAACATACCCTTTTCTAGACAACCTATGGTTGTACACCAATTTCTCCTCCTCTCTTTCTGCTCAGCATGCTTAGCCTCAAAATCTGGGGTTAACCTTGAAGCTACGAAGGCATCCCATTGCGATTTCTCTAATGAACTTATAAAGTGCAGGGGTTTCTTTTAACTTCTCCTTGTCATGTGTGAATGGAAGGATATACTGCCTAGTTAAGTTATACTTGAAATCCTTCCATTTTCTGGCGGCAGACGACGAGACCATGGCTTTTGTACCTATCCCCAATAACATAGGACATTGAACAGCTTCCCAAATCTGCTCCTTCACGGCCTTGGGTATTTGACTCCATTTCTTGTCCACAAGAGGGACTCTGGTGCGTGCCAAAACACCAATGAAAGATTGCATCTCAACAGCAGCCTTGCCACGTGGTTTGCCTTTTTTATTGAACTCAACCACAGGCTTAACATTCTCAAGTTTCCTCTGCACAACAACGGCTCATTATGCTGATACCGCGGCCAGATTTTGGCTCCTCAACAAACGTAGCTGTGCTCGAGTCTTTCTCGGAGGCTGAGGCAAATCTCATCCTCTTCGAGTGGTTTGCTTTGAGTTGATTTTTCTCCTTTCACTTGAGCCTTTGAAACTGATTTGGCTTCATCCCCTTGTGCCTTTGACCTGAGTTTGGCCTTTGACGCTTGCAGCTTCCTTGTTTTGAGATTTCGAAACCATTTTTAATTAATCTGCAAGGTAAACAACGTCGGTTATAAAAAAGAAACGATGTAATAATACCAAACAACGACGGTAACACTAAAAAAAGCGACGTCCTATTAAACAGTCTCTTAGACCATGAATGGAAATAAGACGACGGTTTTATATATTTCATGACGTAAATGTGTATATACTACGTCGGTTTTAATAATAACCGATGTGGTTTAAAATTTACAAAACGATTGTTCTTCTCCAAAAAGACGACGGTTTTATCTTGTTTCCGACGTATTAATTGTCACAGCCATGACGGTTTTTAACCACCGTCGTGCAGTTTGCTAGAATTTAACGGCCGTCGTGGTGTGTCCATTCTATCGTCGAAAACAAGACAGAACCGTCGTCTTTTGGCCATCGTGAGAGTATCTACTGATGTATTTAATCAAAACCAGTGAAAGATTTCTTCAATTTGATAGAATCTTGTTTCCAAACAACTACGGCATTCAAATGAAATGTAAAAAAAGGGAAGAGAGGCAGAAAAAACCTTTGGCGTGCAAAGAAAGTTTCCCTCCGACGAAGACGAAGGCGAAAATGGTGATTTGGAGATGAAGACGAAGATTCAGACAATGATCAGATGCCTGCTTTGGGAAATGAGAGGGAAACTACGATACTTTATCAGTGAGAGAAAACTGTAGAATATTAGGTCAGGTGACGAAAAGTTTATATATTTTCCCAGAGTTCAATACGACGATGGTGTTATTACAAAACTGCCGTATTAGTTAGTTATAACGACGGTGTTATCACACTTGCCGAGCAACTTTTGGAAATCCGATGTGGTTATGACGGCGCTTTTTTTTTATCTAAACTAGACGTTGTACTTTGAAATCAACGACTGTGTATTTTAATAAACCGACGTGGTTACTTTGGGGTTCTGAAAACGACGTCGTTCTCTTTTTAATACGCGGCCAAATTACTTTTGGATTTCCGATGCAGTTATGATGGCGCTTGTTTATCTAACTGATGTTGTACTTAGAAATTCAACGACCTTGTATTTTAATAAACAGACGTGGTACTTTGGGTTCTGAAAACGACGTCGTTCTCTTTTAAATACGCGGGGGAATTCTAATGCAGTTATGACGGCGCTTGTTTATCTAAACGGAACGTTGATTATTAATATGACGTCGCTATGTATATTAGAACCGACGTGGATATTTTACCGTAATTTGTTTAAATATGATTTTTTCACCCGTTTTTTAACTCTCAGTTTTCAATTAGGGTTGCAGAATGATTTCTTACAAGAAATTGTCTTTCTGAAGCAAATGGGTTTGCAGAATGATTCCTCACAAGACCAAGCATGAGTTTGCTACATCCCCTGTGTAGCAAGGGTGGAACCAGCCTTAGAAACCTGCA